>PVKZ01008493.1:0-15748 GCA_004027375.1 Macroglossus sobrinus
CCCCCTCCAAGCTTTCTCAATCCCCGCCCTTCCCGGGGCCCTGTCTCCGTCGGCTTCTGAAGGGAGCCGTTGAGGTCACGGTCACCCTAACAGTGGATCAAAGGGCACAAAGCCCCTGGAAGCGCGGGCGGGGGGCTCAGGCCGGGCAGCTCGGCCAGGTGGGAATGGGGCCTCCTTGGGAATGGGGCGGGCGGAAGAGGTCCCCTCGTGCCCACCGCAGCAGCACCCCAAGAGAGCATGAGACCGGGGAGTCACCACGTTTACCCTGGCTGATCGTCACTTCCTGGGACATAAGGAAGTGTCACTTAGGCGAGCTTGTTTAGGGAGAGAGGACAGCAGTCTCTGATGTGGGCCCTGACCTACCTCCTGCAGGTGGCTGCGTCACCCTTCCACCCACCTGCCACTTCCCAGGTCCTGCAGACATCCCTACCATAAGGGGCTCATCATCAGCTCCTCGTAAAAGCAATGCTGTCGCTTTGTCTTATCTGACAGCTCACATTCTGCACACTCGCCGCTAAGACAAAATCCTCACCGTGCTCACTATTCTTGTTGCCAAGATTTCTTTTTCGCTTCCTTTCGTGGATGCGCAGGAACACGGAAGCAGTAGACCCTATATCGGAGCCACCTCCTCAGGCCTCCAGTGGGGATCCCAAGACGATGGGCAATTCCCCTTGTCTCCCGAAGTTCACCCATTTATAAAAAAGAAGCCCTGTACCAGATGGTTTTCATCCTGGTTTCTGAAAAGTGAACATTGGACCTTTACAATAGGTTCCAAAAGACGTAAAGATTCTCACTCAGCGTTATCTTCATTTCGAGACGTCATCTATGTATCTGTATCCTTAGCACTTTATCTCGTCAACGCTTCCCGGTTTCACAAAGCAAATAGAAACCACGGGATGCCTTGGGTGTTGACAAACAGAATTCAGGCTTCGGCACTGCGAGGCTGCGTCCTGAAGTATGGTGTGCGGCCAGGAGTGCCAAGCTTTTAGAGTCCCTCTGCGGACATCCTGAATCACCCAGATGGACTGCAGTCCCTTGTACAGGGCAGACGCTTGTCCTTTTCTGATCAGCGAGAGCCACTGCTGCCTACAGGGGCTGCTGACCGGTGTCTGCGACAGAGGACCTTGTGTTAGTTACATCAGTACTCGTGTTAAGGGCGGTGTCGGGGGGACAAGTACCCCTGGGAACACGAATCGTTTGCTTCTCAATGCCCACTCACATATTATGGGATGTCTTCACCCTCGTGTTGACCCAGATACACAATACTTATTCCTTGGTACAAAGTCCACTCAATCGACGTATTCAAGTTCACGGACACGCCACGGTAATAAGAGTACACAGAAGGTAATGGTGGTGTTCGCGCTGGCACCAGCCCAAAACCCACAGGTTCGCCCCGTAAGGTGTATGATACCTGCAAGGTGCACTGGCTAATTAGACAATGAGCTCAAAGGGAAGGCCCAGGATTGGGGTGCAGTGGCTCCCAAGACTTAAAAAAAGAAGTGTAGCGTAGAAGTCAAGGCCAAATCCCTTAGCTATATTTGCTCTGCTGGGTAAACAGATTGAAACCCAACCCAAAATGTCATAACAATAGTTAGGGATTTTTTTTTTAATTTTGCTACATTTATTGGGGTGACACTGGTTTATAAAATTATATAGATTTCAAGCGTGCATTTCTATACTACATTATCTGTCTATTGCATTGTGTGTTCGCCACCCAAAGTCAGATTTCCTTCGGTACCTTTTTCTACCTCTCTTCATTCCCCTTACGGTATTTACTTTTAAAATCAACCCATAAAGAAAGGTTTATAACAGTGGAGCTACCCTCAAAGGGAGTCTTTTGAGGGTGGGCCACTCGAATCCACAATTCTAGTTAACAGAGTAGCCTTTAGAACCAACCCTGTCCAAAAACAAAACGGCATTTAAATCATTCACACCTACTAGTTCAGGCTCGTTATGTAATGCAAATTCACTTTGCAAAGGTTGGGGAAAGTCACTGTGTTGTCCAGAAGCCGTGTGTTCTCCTGTGTGCGTTCCCCGCCCCCCTTTAAAATGGCAGGACCCAATTCTGGGGTCCAATCAAACCCGTTAAGCCATAGGCCTCAGTAGAATGCTCACCAGCAAAATTTTCTCTTGTCGCTATATGTAGCTTCCTGCGCCTATGGCTATGAAGAAAAGACTCAAGGGATGTTTTAAGGCTTTGAGTAATTTTCTTTAAGATTATTAACCTAATGTAGCATGTTTAATTTAGAGGTTTCTAACCTGAGGTGTTAGGGTAATAAAAGGTTTTTTTGGGGGGGCGGGGGAATGAAGTCCTGAGAAAAAAAAGAGAAAGATAAAATCTGCAGGTGCTAAATACACCCTGAAATTTGGAGCAGCCTCTGGAACAGAATTCTCTAGAAGGACACCGCCCTATAATAGTAAGTATGAACTACATGTGGCTACTGAGCTCTTAACATGTCACTCGTGCGACCGAGGGACTGGATTTTTAATTTGATGTCATTTTAAATAATTGATAAACTAATATTTTATTCAGTTACTGGAAATGTTTAAAATATATTGAAAAAAAAACTTGGGTACATGGATCTACTTTCTCAACTATAAATATCTGAAACCTAAAAGCAGATCAAGTATTTCCGATGAAAACTGATCGCATGAATTGAGATGTCCTGTAAGTATAAAATGCACACCGGAAATGTGAAAACTTAGATATCTCTTTAATAAATACGATATCGATTGTATCTTGACATGCAAATATGTTGACATGTTGGGTTCAATGAAATAGATCATGAAAACTAATTTCAACGGTTCCTTTTTCCTTTTCAAGCGTGGGTATTGACAGATGTAAAATAACATATGTGACTTAAATGGGGTCACTATTGGTGGATTCATACAAAGGAGCGTTAACAGATCGCACTGGCTCATAAACAAAGAATTTCTCAAGTGTGACAGTCAGTAGAGGTTATAATAAACTCATAAAACTGTACACTTCTGGTCTCATGTATCAAATATCTGATAGAGGTGGCTGGTTGGTAACTATTTATCGAAGGCATACTTTGTTTCCGTGGGATACCTGGGCGGGCGATCTATAGGTCTACAATCTTTCATTTAATCCACACAAGGGGACTACAAGATGGGAAGTTCTCTAAGGTAACAAAAGAGCTGTCCCAGCTAAAGAAATATGTGGTGATGGCCATCGGGACAAGAAGAATCAGCTCTTTTCATAAATAAACTGGGTTCTGGTGGCTCATCTCTGGTTTCCAAGGGCAATATTTTTTGCACATCGATGGTCACCACTTAAAATGTAGAATCACTGACATGGAAAAGGGATTCGAGAAAGAAGATACTATTTTATCTTAAAAATGGCGTGTAGGGAGGGTCGTTCAGGGGCCAAAAAGTCCTGTGACAATGCCCTACGCTTGTCCTCACAGCTGTCAGCGTCAGCCCAAGCGTCCCGTGTGGGGCCCCTCCACACCTCACGAACGTGGCCCCTGTCCACGTGACACCTCACCTCCCTCCACCGCCCACAGGCACCCTCGACTCAGCAACGTCACCCTGTTCGGAATTCCCCCGACAGGCCACACTGCTGACTGTTCCGCGCCTTTGTGTCATCTGCTCTTTCTTCCTGGAATGTCCTCTCATCTCTTCAGCCTGATGGACTCAGCACTGGTCTGTAAACACCTTCTCTCCGGAGGCTTCTCTGGCACCCCTCCTCCTCCCCACACCCACGGGGTTCATTCATCACTCTCTCCGCACCACCTCCGTTACTCTGTTACTCGGCCCGCCCCACGGGGAGCCGGCGCCAGGCAGGACTGTGTCCCATTGAATTCGTTTTGCTCAGTGCCTAGCAGTGAGCAGATAGATGCTCAGTTTCCTATACGGTCTTTATCGACTTGTCTCTTGCAAATTTTCCTGCACCTCCATATTCTTTTGAATTTCTAAGAAGCATCATATAGAAATTGTATATATAAACCTATAAATATGTGTGTGTGTATATATGTATATATACGTGTGTGTATATATGTATATATGCGTATGTATATGCATATGTGTGTATGTATATGTATATGCATATGTGTATGTATATGTATATATGTGCATGTATATGTATATATGTGTATGCATATGTATATGTGTGTATGTATATGTATATGTATGTGTGTATGTATATGTATATGTATATGTGTATGCATATGTATATGTGTGTATGTATATGTATATGTGTATGCATATGTATATGTGTGTATGTATATGTATATGTATGTATGTATATGTATATGTATATGTTATGCATATGTATATGTGTGTATGTATATGTGTATGCATATTTATATGCGTGTATGTATATGTATATGTATGTGTGTATGCATATGTATATGTATATGTATATGTATGTGTGTATGCATATGTATATGTATATGTATGTGTGTATGCATATGTATATGTATATGCGTATGTATATGTATATGTGTGTATGTGTATGCGTATGTATATGCATATGTATATGTGTATGCATATGCATATGTATATGCATATGCATATGCATATGTATATGTATACGTATATATGTGTATGCATATGTGTATGTATATGTATATGTATATGTATATGTATATGTATATGTATATATGTGTATGCATATGCATATGTATATGTATATGTATATGTATATATGTGTATGCATATGCATATGTATATGTATATGTATATGTATATATGTGTATGCATATGCATATGTATATGTATATGTATATGTATATATGTGTATGTATATGTATATGTATATGTTATAGGCAAATCATTAAAGTTTGCAAAAGGGGCTATAGGAACAGATAAGCATTCACCCGATATACATAATATCTTCCTGATGAATACTGTTGACAGGGGAGCAAAGTGACTGTTCTGTCTTCTACAGATTAGCAGCCGAACAGTGTTGCAAATTGTACTACTCTGTGATTTGCCCGTAATCATTCATTTTTATCCACACATAGGAGTGGCTTATCACTCATGCTTCACGTAACGGTCTTCGAAACAAGCCCCTTCATAAACCGACGTGTATGTACTGAGAGCAAGCACTTCCTTTGTCGAGAGGAAGCACGTCAAAGGTAGGATGAAAAATTGAAAGTGGAGTAATGTGACGACAGAGAGCTGAAGGCCACAGAGCTGCAGACCCACCCCGACGGAGGTGCCCCTGGGGTTGGGGGGGGAGCTCTGCCCAGGTACAAGACGTTCAGCAGGCTGAGTGTCACAGCATCACCTGGCAGCGCCGATCAGGACAGACACATGGAAGAGACTGTTAGTGGCAGTTACATGCATGAGGGCCTCTGGTAACACGGAGAAAACTTGGATACAAATCCCATCGACGGCGTCATTTTGTGATAAAGGGACACTGGTTATGGAGATTCAGACAGGTGTGGACACACCTGACAAACTGTAGCTTTGTGATGTCACATAGGAAGCCAAACAGTCCCCCGAGAGGCTTATGGCAGCCACGCCTCACCCCCAGTACGAGTTAAGTTATCTTTCACTTGGCATTTGCACTGCAGATGACACAGCATGTAATTCAACTCCCTTTTAAACGCCTTTGTGATCTGATGATCTGAATTCATGGGCCGCATTCTGGGTGAACTGTTCCCTCATATTTTTATATTTATTGTAAACGTTAGTGTAAAAATATCAGTTTTCAGGTTTCTTTCTATAAACTCAACTTATTCCAATTCTTTCTTTCTCTGTTAAATGTCACATTCCTCCCATTGTGATGCTTTTTCTCCCTTCCCTACGTAAAGTGTTACTCTCCATTCATTCGCGCATTTAAAAACATTTAGTTCTGCTCATACCAGGCACTATTCTAAGCTACTCAGAAAAAGCAGTAGACAAAATAGACAAAACTCCACCCACATACGTTTACATTTTGATAGGTACCCTGGGTGTTTAGACAGTTCAAAACCAGAGGCTCCTGTAATACAAATAACCTTGTATATTATGAATTGGTTATTCCCTCTTTTAACAAACAGAGGCACCCGGGTTTGTTTATTTATTTATTTTTTAAGTAATGAATTGCGGTAACTAGATTTTTTTTTTTCTCCAAGCTAAAGGTAATTATTGCTTTCTCTCTTCAGATTTTGGCCTCTCTCCAATAAGCTTTTGTAGAAACTGGTTCCCCAAGTATGTGGGTGCTTTGAAAACCACACTGACGATGGCTTCCTGGCCTGGTGACTCGTATTCGAGCTACATTCTGTAATATCATCTCGGCTTCTTACACTGACCCTAGTACACGCCTGCATTTCATCGTTGTGAACGGCTTTATCGTCAGTCACTGGCACTTTTCTTCCTGTTTCCACGCGCCCCACGTGAACTGTCAATATTTTAGTAGTTCTGCAAGAATCAGAATCACAAGAATCTGTGTCCCTAGCCATTTGAGCCGTACTTTTTTTTTTTTTTTTTTCAGATAGAGAAACAGTTGGAGATTCCCTGGCCATCCTATAAAAATGACCTCCCCCCGCCCCCATTGCTCATTTCGGTGGTATGGTCCACGTTTCTCTTGCACTCATGGCTCACAGGGAGCGTTCTTTCCAGCGCTGTCAGCCGGGCCTAGTACAGTGTCAAGAATATGGGAGTCACTCAATGAACATTGATTGGAGAAAAGAGTCAGAGATCTAATCGTTTCTCCGGATTCAAACCTAGGTTTTGAGATCCCGGATCTCTTCGGACAACCTTTCTAGAGGGCCCCTCATCGGCAGAGGACCCAGTGTCCCTTAAGCTTAACCAGCTGGCTCTCCACAGTCACCTCTTGGGCCCTTGCCACCCATTGCTTCATAGCTCACTTGACAAAGGTCCAGATTAATTTTTTCCACTCTTCGCCTTATCTTCTTTTTTTTTTTTTCCTAGTTGTAAAATAAGTATCCAAATTCCTGAAGTTATAAATGCCTCTCTTTAAAAGCATTCAAGTCGTGGAGTATGCATCTCGGAAGACTGCCCTGGCTGGGATCCAGGTTTACTTATATGTGGAAAAATGTACTTCCTTTGTAAGATTTTTAACCATTCTGTCGCCATCTACTTGTCTCGCATCGAACCTTAATTCTAACTCAACACCGAGCCACAAATCAACTTTGTACAACTGAACGCCTACTGTGTGCTTTGTACAATTGAACACCTACTGTGTGCTTTGTACAATTGAACACCTACTGTGTGCTTTCTACAATCCTAAGAGAAGTTGTGGACAAGTTTTGACTCTAGCGTGTTACTACTCATTTTTACATAAGTTTAGCAAGACTTATAGAACACAAGCAGAGTTGAACTTTCACTCCGAAAATAAACTCTCCCTTTGCAATTGCCTCCAGAGCCTGCGGCACGAGCTTCTCTGGATTCCCGTTAAGTCTTTGTCTTTCCAGGGTTTATTTTTAGTGCAGAGTCATTCAGAATCAACTCCGATGAGTCGTATGAATAATTAAGTTGGTGAACCTCACATTGGATCAAATATGAGAAGTGTAATGATTTCAACAACATTTTCTTATATTCATCAAGTGAGGATCGTGCTTTAGAGAAACATTTATAACAACTGAAAGACGACAGCCATTTTGGAATAGGCATGAAACCTTGAAACCTGACTATTTTCGGAGATGTTCTCATTGTTTCATAATCACTGCGGCACGTGGTCACATGGCTCACGTGAGCACGTGTTAAGGAGCATGCAATCTCTATAGAGTGACACGAGACGCTAAAGAACAAGTGTCCAAATATTGCTAAGTGTCCAAAGAGCACTAGAGGCACATAAAAGTGAAGAAAGAAAGGGCTGTATATAGGAGCATTGGTCCTCATTATCAGCATCTTCGTTAAGGGGCAATGTTTACAGATGCCGACAGGTCCATGAGAAGATGCTCAGCATCACTAACCATCAGGGAAATGCAAATAAAACCCGCAATGCGATATTACCTCACACCTGTTAGAAAGAGTTGTCATCAAAGATCAAGAAACGACAAGAGCTGGTGAGGATGTGTGTGTTATGCACCGCTGGTGGGAATGTAAATTGGTGCGGCCACTAAGGGAAATAGGATGGAGGTGCCTCAAAAAGTCAAACATAGAGCTACCATATGACCTAGCGATTCCACTCCTGGGAATACAATCAAAGAATGTGAAAATACTAATTTGAAAAGATGTCTGCGTCCTCGTGTTCACGGCAGCATTGTTTATAAGAGGCCAAGACGTGGAAGCAAACTAAACGTGCACCAAAGGATGAATGGATGAAGAAAAACGTGATCTATATAATTCACACGCACACTCACACACACATACACACACACTCGCACACACACAATGGATTTATTATCCAGCCCTTAAAGAGGATAAAGTCTTGCCATCTGTGACAACATGGAGGGACCCTGAGGGCGTTATGCTAAGCGGAGTAATTCAGACAGAGAAACACAAATACTGTATGGCCTTCTCATTTCCGTGCGGAATTTAAAAAAAGAAGAAGTAGAAGAAAGAAGAAGAAGAAAGAAGAAAGGAGGAGGAGGAGGAGGAGGAGGAGGAGGAGGAGGAGGAGGAGGAGAAGAAGAAGAAGAAGAAGAAGAAGAAGAAGAAGAAGAAGAAGAAGAAGAAGAAGAAGAAGAAGAAGAAGAAGGAGAAAAAACAGGAAAACAAGCTCACAGATGCGGAGAACAGATGGGTAGGTAAACGGCGGGGATGAGTGAAGTGGGCAGAGGAGTTCAAAAGGTACACGCTTCCAGGTGTAGAATAAACAAATCATGGCTATCATGTAGAGCATGGCGACCGTCGTTAATTACAGTGCTGTATTGCCCATTTAAAAGTTGCTTAGAGAGTGGACCTTGAAAGTTATCATCATAAGGAAAGTATTTTGCAACTGTGTGCGGTGAGGAATGTTGACTAGACTTGTGACCATTTGGCAAAATATATACAAATATCGAATAATCAATTATTTATCTGAAACTAGTATAGATGCCAATTATACCTCAATAAAAATCAATTAACTTAAATCAAATCAAGAAGCCAATGTTTATTTTCTAAACTCTTTGTATTATCTTTTGTAGTCTTTGTATTATCTTTTGTAATCGACACTAAAAATTTGGCAAGCAGACAAATATTCTTGGTTCATTCCCTAAAGAAGAAACCAAGCCTCAAAACGTGAGACAATTGCCAGTAGCAAACATTTCATGACAAACCGATCTGGAAAAATGGGTGTTCCCGGCCAAAACCCAGGCCTCTTTTCATTCATTTCCGAGTTTGTGGCCTGCACACCTGGTCATCTGCATAAGGACAGCTGACCTCTGTGTACCCGTCCTGCCTCTCCCATTTCATCCTTCCCAAAAACCATCTTGACCTTCCGAATATGAGACCAAAAGTGTGATGGAGACATGGAGGTGACCAGTAAGGACAGAAAAGCATGTAAATAACTCCTGCTGTGAACGTCTCTGCCATCGCCGTGAAATCCAGTCAGGTCTGGCCCTGCAGGCAGGGTCCAGGCCCAAGGGTGTTATGTGGCTTGTTGGACGTGTTTATACGGATGAAATCGGATTAGAAGCAAAACCAGGAGCTGACTCGAATCAGGAATGAAATCATGACAAGGTGTCGCTCACAGCCTGGAGAGTGTGCATCCATGCGAGAGGGGGCAGGGAAGCGGGGGACACACCTCTGTGCAGAAACGGGGAGAAACACGGCCTGGATGGGGGTCGGGGGACTAGTTCTGTGGTTAAAGGATTTAGGTCTTTCTTCAGTGGGAGGTCAAACTGCTTTTAAGTTAGAAATGGCAGAGGGTTCCTCGATCCGTGCACACTTAGGAAGAGACGTGGAACCTGAAATCCCACCTGGATTTGCAGAGCGGTGTGTGGAAGGGTGAGCCGGCGCCTGGCGGACAGGGTGGGCCGACCCTCCGAGAAGTGGGCGCCCTCCCGGGCACTGCCAGCGGGAGGAAAAATAAATACTCTGTCCCCAATGAGAATAACAGCATCTTTCCTGTAGGCAGGAACACTGTGACGTCACCCCGTGCACGACACTCATAGGCAACGTGCTTGGATTCATGCTCTGCTTGGGCTGTTTGGAATACTTTTTAAACAACGGGCCCTGATATGGGCCAACAATTTACGTAGCCAGTCCATAAAATTTACAGTGTAGCTCTAAACGCCACAATTATCTCTCCGTAATGTTATTTAATTGCCATTGCTTCTTATTCTTGGTCTTATTGTTACTATTACTATCAGTAGCTATGCTGCAGAAATCCAGAGAAAGGAGGCAAGGACATGCACGCCTCGCTAACCTCATCCCCACCTGTCCTAGGAGATTCCGGAGCTAGTGAAAGACAAGGTGTGTGTCTGTTAATGACTTCCTGTCCCCCACCTAGCGGGGTAAATGGGTGGGGGGGCCATTTCTAGGACGTAACCACAACAGCTACAGCAACACCTAGAACCAGCGAGAGCTCAGGTACCAAGCCGTGTGCTCGAATCACAAGGAAACAGAAGCCTCGTGTTATGAGACAGCTGCCGAGCGCCCTCCAGTTCGCACTTGTCACTTCATTTCATCTCCACGGCAACCGGACGGGAGTTGCCCAAAGTCACGCACAGTGATGAAATACGTCCCACTCCATCATGTACCCTGATGCCGGCAGAGGGAATTGTCCCTACAGTTAAGGAGCTGACAGGTGAGTCAAACCAAGACCCCTAACTCAGCGCGTCTCCCCACCTCACGATCAGGATCTGAACACAGGTGCGCGCACACACATGCACACATACACACACACACGCGCACGCGCACACACACACCACAAAGCCGAAAGCACCGTGAAGAAGTTCCCTGAGTAGGAATACGGTATAAAATGCTCATCCTAGGACCACGAGGACCAGCCAAGTCTGTCCGAGTTGCACGGGTTAATGAGAAAAGGCTTTCCGAAGGAGAACAGAGCTTTAAGCTGCATTTTTAAAAGTCGAGAAGGACCCATATTGTGATGACGTGCTACTGAAAGGGTCACAAAGATGTAGTGATGGGTTAAGGTTCAGAGCCGACGTGCTCATCGCCGTGTCTCGCTTCTGGACACCTGCTTGCTTGAAAAGTTATTGTTTGACTATTACTCCTGGGAACCTAACAGTTGCCCATGGGAACCTAACATTTTAACAGTATGCTTTCTGCTTCTGTACCCCCCGCTCGCACAACCCACCTTTAGGTTGACAGGTAGAGAATAGAAAAAATATTAAACCTTTGTGATTTAGACAGAATGAAGAATGAGATTTTGGGCTTAAAACCCTTGTATCTTTATGTTTCGGGGCTGCTCCTTTGGAAGGACAGCCACCGGCTAATAAACTGCCTCCAATATCAAAACACTCAGGTTGAGTCTAGTTATTCCAGTCACAACAATATAAGCCGATAGGACTGAATCGACCATTCTCTGAAGACAATGGAATGGTCGGTGCACATACAAAGCACCGAGGCAAGAAGGAGCTCACTGTGGACAGGAATTACAAGTTGTGCTCTGCGCCATGAAAAGGTGAATCGGAATAAAATGATCACCAGTCTCCTTGGACTGCAAGCAAGTTCTAAGAAGTCCACAGGAATCATTCACACGCCAGCATATTTAAGGGCTCAACTGCGTGTGCTTGTAAGTAAAAGCCATCTTTCCTCGAACAGAAGAACCACGAGCTTCTCCTGACATCTCTACCATCACGCTGGGAACTATCGTTTGCTTTTCCCAGCTCCTTAACGGTTTTCTCCCAAGGGGACCATTCAGTTCTCCTTGCCCCTGGGCTGCTCTGAATTCGAGCAGGCGCTCACTCCCTTGGGTTATAGACACCCCGCCCCCACACACACACAAAAAAGAGAGGCGTCCCAAAACTTTCGATTCCCCTGAGAGCGGAATCCAACTTTAGTTTAGAGTCGCAATGTGTTAGTGCGTGTTTGCTGACATTCTTTCCCCAAAGAAGACCACAACTATTTGTGCTGCGAGAACAGTTTGTAGCTCGACATGTGGAAACTCATTCTGGGAAGGATGCTTGAACGCCTTACCGGAGAAATATGTTTGCTTTGCTTTGCGCTTTGCTGCCTGGTATTTTCCCAGACCATTGATTTGTGATCGTAAGAGTTTTCTAACAATAAACAATACAGGAACATAATCCTGACTGGCCCCCCACCCCCACCCCCAGAATCTCCTCTGGGGAGGAAGTGGGGTTTGCATGTTAAGCCATACCAGATGGACAGAATGATTGGGACCTCGGGGTCGCATTCCTGCTTTCAACATGTCTCGGTGATGTCTCCTCTCTGTGCCTCAGTTTCTCTACCTAGTCCGTGGAGACGGCCATTTCTACTTCACAGTCGGGGCACGTCCAAAGATGTTCAAAGTCTTAGTGAAGCACAGATACAAACAAATAATATAAATAATAAATAATACGCACATATAGGCTCAAAAGTACCCTCTTTCACTTACGGTAGAAATACAAAAATCTCTGTGACGTCATAAGAAACGTCCCCAGAATAGACCACTGACCCCTGACCTTGGTCCTTTTAGACGGTGACCAAAGACAGCTGAACACTCCACCCACTGACACGTGGCCCAGTTCTGGGGGAGAGGGGTTCAGAGCTCCCGGCTTTGAATTGCTCCCCCGGGCTTCTCAAACTATCTCTGCTAAAAAGCCAGGTTCCACCCCATCACACACCCCAATTTTCAAATCTGTCAGAAACCATCACTTTTATAAAATGTAATAAGAATGAATTTACCAAAGATTTAAAAAATGTTTTAAATGTAGACATGCAAAATAAAAGCATACGTTTGTTATTTGGTTCAGCAGGCGTAACGTGACTCTGTCTTGTGTGTGTGTTGCTAATCCCTCTTACTGTGTCCTTCGCTCATCTCATCGCTGATGACAAGGAACCAGGCGGGGTTCAGCCCTGGTGAGTGCCACCACCTCGCTTCGCTTCGTGCAGGGCTGCTCCAAAGCACCCGCCCCAAACTCTCCGCCACCCCTTCCTGCGCCCTCCCCCAAACTCTTCTAACGCCGATAACACGACAGTGCGAGTGTGCGAGTGTGCGAGTGTGCGTGTGGGCGTGTGCAGTTAGAGCCGGAGCGTTCACACACGGCACCTTCCCAGCCTTGTTCCTCCACTTCCAGTTAGAGCTGCATCGGAGTAGCTCCTTAATCAGTGGAAAAAGACAGAAGCTTCTTGTAAGGGAAGCTAAATATTCCAGGGCTTGCCCGAACAACTCCCAGGCTGCGCCCCACTCCTGGGCCATCATGGGGATTCCTGAATCGTGCTGCGGCTGGCTTCCTCAGAGCCGAACACATCCCCAGGGGATGCTCTGTCTTCCTTGTCCTTGGATGCTTGGTCCAGGGCCAGGGGGGCCCAAGGGAATCAGGGGGCTGGGGACATCTTTTTTGCTTCCCACCCTTGCTTTCTGTGACCTCTGCCATCTGCTTTAAACAAGGCTTCCAATGAGCCATCCTAGCCTCTGGCAACATTTTTCTCTAAGGATGGCATTCCTGTGATATCTAGAGAAGATAACTACACGAGAAAGAACAGACATGGGGAATCAGGCTTTATGACTTGAAGACTAAAAGGAAATACATTCCTGGAACTTCAAGCCGCCCCCCTTTCTCTCCCCCACCCCCAACCACCATGAGGTAATGACGGAGGCTGTGGCCACTCTTTACTTCCTTCTGCGGAGAGCTACGATTGAATTAAGAAAGATTTCTCCGGAGTCTGGGAAAGGCAGAGACCCAAACACTTCCTGAAAAGATAGGAGAAAGTGTGTGCGTGTGTGTGTGTGTGTGTGTGTGCGCGCGCATGAATTTTTCTGTAAAATTTTTTAAAATCAGATTTGCCAGAGTTGCATTAAAAAAAAAAAATTAAAACCTCGCATTTAAGCAATGCTCAATGCAATAGTAGCTCTCTGTCTACCTCGGTTCTCTCCAGTGTGAGATTCGAACCTTACGTAATATTGCCTCTTCACGAAGAGGAACTAGTCACCGCGTTTTCCGAATTACAAGTTGTGCTCTGCGCCACTGATCGCTGTAGGCATTACAAGGTGAATCGGAATAAAATGACGGCCAGCGCGTCACTGGGAGGCAGGGTAGGTGTGATTTCATGACGCTTTGGTCATGGTGTGTGTACGGAGGGCCTTGATGTAAAATGCATTTCTTCCACGAATGGGGGCCGAACCGGGTTGAATGCAAGACCCTGGTATAGAGATTTAGTTCTCAGACTCGCGTGTAGACAGGCATCAGCGAGGCAGTGGATTCAATGCACATTCCCAGACCCTGTGTCACAGAACCTGTTGATTATTTCAGGAATCTGTGTGTCACAAGCTCCCGGGGCCACCGATGGGGGTAGGGAGGCTCTGAGCCACTGCCATAAGCACTGCCCTGGACACACAGGCTGAGGACAAAAAGGCTAAGGGGTCACATGACTTTCAGAGTGGAAAGCCCAGCCTGGGTGGGCTGAGGATCTTGGCAAATGACTCCGAGAGCGTGAGCCCCAGTTTCCTCATCCGTGATGTGGCATTGCACGTGCTATCACGTAGAAAATTGACAAGGACCCCAGAACGCAGCGTGCACCCATAATATGTGGGGCTCCGTGTTAAGCGGAAATGCAGGGCCCCTTGTTCAGAAACGATTCAGGATTTCAAGGTGGCAACCCTCCAGCACAAAGCCAAGTGCAAGGTCTGTCTGCACCCAGGGCCTCCCTCGCTCGCACGGCTGCACAGATGCACGCTCAGGAAGCCAGCCCCCGGGGGTGCAAAGCATCGGATACAGCGCTTCACCTACAGAAAGTGCTCTTAAAGGGACAGCTTCATCCGGCTACGGCACACAGAAGCCCAAATGCACGGCGTTTTACGAGAAAGTGTTTTGAATAGAAGAAGCACTCCGCGAAGAACAGGCCGAGGCTTTGGTGACACTGGTGACGAGCTTCAGCGAACTACTGTCGTGCTGATAAGAGTTGATCTGAACTTTCCTAATTAGGCCCTGGGATGCTTCATTCCCCTGTCTGGTTGTCCGAAAGGAGAACCATTGGGTAAGGACAACTGTGGGACTGTTTCAGATGCATCTTAGCTGTGCCACCGTCGTCGGGCCCGTTCAGGGTGTCACGGCCGGACGAGGGGCACCGCCGATGAGCTGCAGTGCCCACGTGTAAGTGGAAAGTCACCTCCTGTCTCCCCTCCCCGCATTGAAACCTCCCAGGAACGTGTCGACCATCAGTACAAGTAAAAATAAAGCACTTTCGAGAACTGAGAATAATTCCCAGAACTTCTCAGGAAGTGGATGGACAGACACCAAGGACTGTCAACATCGGTTTATGGATGACAAAAAAAAAAAAATAACCGGTAGGAAAATTCGCTCACAGCTCCCAGGTGACTCATCTACCTGCTTCAGCTGTGACCTTTATGCCCCCAGGGGTCCAGATCACATCGCCACCAAAGCCACCCCCTTCGGAGCTACCTCCAGCAAACGTAACCACACCTCCGCTTAAAAGCCTTCCCCTCAGATGGACTCGGAACCAAACCTGGCCTCTTTGTCCCCCCACGTGGCTTCTGTCCCTGGCTTTCCATTTTGTTTTGTTCCGGTGGACCAGATCAAGCCCTTGGGACACACCTGTTACCCCTGCCACGCCCTGTGTGCTTCTCGGCTGCCCCTGATGATGGAGCCCCGTGCCCTGAGGCAGAAACAGCATTCCTGCTCCTCCCCACGCCCTGTCAGCATAAAAAAAAAAGTCCACCTTCCATTTCCTTAGTGGGGGGAGGGGGAGGAGGTCTCCCAGC
>PVKZ01008494.1:0-15667 GCA_004027375.1 Macroglossus sobrinus
CGGGGTCCCCGGGAGCCGCACCTGCAGGAAGGGCACGAAGTCCTCCTGCACCAGGTAGCTGCAGCCCGGGCCCATGAGCAGGTGCA
Organism: Macroglossus sobrinus; assembly: GCA_004027375.1. Lineage (NCBI taxonomy): Eukaryota > Metazoa > Chordata > Mammalia > Chiroptera > Pteropodidae > Macroglossus > Macroglossus sobrinus. Next base: position 87 of record PVKZ01008494.1, read on the forward strand.
CGAAGCGGGCGGCGTCGTCGTGACAGTTCTGCAGGATCCTGCAAGCACAGAGGGCGTCCGCGTGTCCTCACCCACGGGCGACCTCAGGGCCTGCCGCAGCCCGGGGCCCAGGCTCGGCCACACGGGGCGCGAGTGGGAGGCGGCTGCAGGGGGACCGCAGTGTGTGTCCCCGCGTGCCCACCCGCCCCGGCGACCCGGACTCACTTCCTCCACATGGCGACGAACTTGTGGACGGACACGGAGCCGGTGCGCTCCCCGCCGGCCCCGCAGAACAGAGGCCTCTTCCAGTAGAGGGGGCAGCCGCAGGCCTGCGGGAGGGCAGGGGTCAGCCACGGGCACCCGCCCCCGGCACCCAGCGCGAGCTCCCCCGCCACACAGCCAACGGACACGGCTGTGGGGGGACCGCGGACCCTGCCGTCGGGGAGGTGACACAGGTTTCTCTGGCCGTCGCATGCGATGCCGCCAAACGGTCAGGGCTGCTGGGACGGACAACACGGTCGCTCAGCAGTGCCAACGGGCAGGTCCCCCCCTCTGGAAGTGAAGCAGCTTCTGAGCACCCAGGGTGGGACGAGGACACGGTAAACTAGGGCACTGTGACTGCGACAGTCGACCCCAGCTCAGGGAACATGTGGTGACAGGCTGCCGCTCCCTGCGTCACCCACGTGCCACATATGTGGCCCGCGTCACACGCGTGCCCTGCGCCACACGCGTGCCGCGGGAAAGGAGGCTGAAGTCGACGCTCGAAACTCCCCCCGCACACCAGTGAAAACGATGGAAGAATCACAAGCAGACGTGACAGACAAAGCAGCAAACCCTGAGCACAGAGAGCCCCTAAAACCCAGAGTCAGCTCTTTGCAAAGATTCTGGACCGTGAATCACCGCTCAGCAAAACTCCCTGAGGACAGGAGAAAACGCAGAATGCCACGTCAGCGGCCACTGCGGTCCCAGGGCACGGGGCAGGTGGGAGGGGGACACTGTGAGTAGGTTGACGGCAGGGACGCGGCTACCGGCTGCAGGGACGGATGGCGGGGCTGTGCGTCTAACCCACAGCGACACAAAAGGGACCCGAGCGGCGCTGCGGGCGGCAGGGGTGAGAACCGGGACCTGAGTTCCCACAGCGAGAGTGACACGGCCATGCAGGGAGGCCCCGCCAGGGCCCGCGACGGCCAGGCAGGGGCCGCACGGGTCGCAGAGCCGCTTCTCGAGGGTGCACGCCAGGGACGGTTCCCGGCTGTCGAGTGAGGCTGCACACCCTGGTGCCCGAAGCAGGTCGAGGTCACGAGGGACGTCCCAGGCCAGTCCCCGTTCGCGAACACGCACGCAAACCCGCCCCACAGCGCACGTCAGCACAGGGCATCCGGCAGCAGAAACGCAGCCGCGGCCGCCGCAGACCAGCTGAGCGGGAAGCAAGGGAACAGCTCGTGTGACGGGATCCGACGGCTCAGCTCGGACACGGGGCAGCTGTGACGCTCCCTCCCGGCAGGAAGAGGCCGGCCCGGGCGCCAGGGCGGGGGAGGTGACACACGCGGGGCGGGCGACAGAGCAGACGGAGACGCAAGGGGCACCACGCTGGGAGGGAGCAGCCGCCACAAGTCTTGGCACCGGTGACAAGATCACGGATCCATGAAACGCCGAAGAACGCACCAGAAGCGAACCGAGCGGGCGGAGCTCAGAAGGGCCGCAGGGGTCCGGGCACCGGGTCAGTGCACACAACAAATTAAACCAAAGACATGCACCTCAGACCGGGAAACTAGGACAGCTTCTCTGAAGAAGCAAAGATGGGACAGAGCGGGACGAAGCTCCGGCCACACGGGTCGGAGGACGAGCGCTGTCAGCACCGCACCCCACCACGTGCCGTGCAGAGCAAGGCGCCCCCACCAGACCCGGCGGCCCCGCGGGGCGGCCCGTGTGGAGCTGGCGCCGCGCCGGGGCACGGGCCACGGCCCAGACTCGGAATCCGAATCCGGACCCGGACCCCGGGTCAGCGGTGCTGGGGCAGCGGCTGCTCCCCGCCGACAGCGAAGCCGGGCCCGACACGCGAGCGTCCGCCACAGAGCAGGACGCAGCAGCTGGAGCCACGGAGCGCGGAGAGGACACCTCTGAGACCCTGGACGTGGTCACCTCTGTGACCCTGGACGTGGCAGCGATCTCCTGGATGAGACCCTGGACGTGGTCACCTCTGTGACCCTGGACGTGGCAGCGATCTCCTGGATGAGACCCTGGAAGCTGAACCAGCGTTGGCACTGACGCATCAGTCCGCGCCGGTGAGCACGTCCCAGGGAAAGGTGACATCTGCACGCACACCTGCATGTGGCTGCTCGCGCAGCAGAGGCGGCCCGGCCCAGCGCCCGGCGGTGGAGACGTGTGCGCAGCACAGCGGGGGCCTGGGCGCGGGCACGTGGCAGCCCACGGCCCCGGAGACGTGCTGGGGACAGATGCCGGGCGGACACCACGCGGGACGCTCCCATCGCGAGGCGTCTGGAACAGGCTCGTGTGCACGCACAGGAGGTGGGTTAGGGGTCCCACAGGAGGGAAGGGGGGGTCAGGGGATGACAGCTGAGAGTGTGGGGTTTCTTTCTGGGGTGACAGAACTGTAGTCAGATCCCTGCACAACCCCGAATCCACTAAAGAGCACTGAGTCGTTCCCGCGAGCTGGGTGAGTTGTGCGGCTGTGAATTACACGGAACAAAGCTGTTCCAAAAGGGGGAGTCCACCCCCCGGACCTGAGAGCAAAGGGACGCAGACGAGGGTAGTTCGCTCGCAGACCAGCAGCTTGCACGATGCACGGTGGACAGAGGACCAGCGTCCGAACCCCACGCCGCAGCACGGGAGGGGACGGAGGGGGGCGGGGGCGGGGAGGGACAGACCGCACAGCTGCTGGGGCCACAGGAGGCCGGGGGAAGCCCGGCCGCCGTGAGCACCGAACGCGCTCAGCAGCCCTTTCTGAGGCAGCTCCAGGGGGAGCGGGACGGGCTGCAGAGCGGGGGTGGGGGGAGGTGCGGGGGGACGCGGGGGACGTGTGGGGACGTGGGGGGATGTGGGGTGACGTGGGGCGTGCAGACCAACACGGGGCGCTTGGACCCTGGTGGCACAGGGACTGCGGGTGCGTGTGCTCCTGGCCGGGCTGCCGCACAGGGACGGGTGACGTGCCGTGTCCGCGCCTCGGCGTGGCTCCCGCGGGGACCCTCGTAGCAGGAAGCGCCACACCGCGAGACGCCGCCGTGTGAGCCCTGAGCGGCCGCTGAAACTCGCACGCGGGGACGGAGCGTGCACGCCCATGGCCCCGCACGCCACGCCCGGCGGCGGGACGCGGGTCGCGAGGTGCAGAGACAGGCGGCGCCCGTGCACCCGCCACGCCGGGGGAGGCGTGGGAAAGCGGGCAGCGCTCCGCAGCGCGGGGGACAGAGGTCGCGGCAGCTGCAGCGATGGCAGGGCGCGCTCCCGCCAGACGCAGCGCGGGACACACGAGCCACGCGCGGCGCACGCACCCTGGCCACGCGGCCCATGTCGTCCATGGTGGCCCGCTCCTGCGGGAACTGCGCGAAGGTCCTCTCCACGGCAGCGATGGCGGCCTCCACGTGCGCGGCGCCCTGCGGCCGGCCCCGCGGGAAGTAGAACGCGGGGATGCTCTGGCTGCTGGCGGGCGGCAGCGGCTGCTCCTTCCTCGCCTGGACCTGAAACAAGCAGGTGGCCACTGGTTAGGACCGGGAGGCGGACGCCGCCTCACGCTGGGGTGCGGGCCGGGCGTGGTGTCACAGGCGAGGCCATCACCGCCCGCGGGTGCCGCCTGCCACTGCCACCCGTCTCGCAGGGTCCCCAGCCCGGGCCTCGGGGAAGACATGCCCCGCAGTCCCCCGGCAGCTCGGGGTCCCCTCAGGTGGGCCGCGGACGGCGGAGGCTCCCGGCCGGGACAGGCCCTCCCGCGTGGCACGCTGGGCCGTGCTCCTCGCTGTCGCCCGCACGTCCCCGAGGCTGGGTGTGCGTGCGCCTCCCCCGCTGCAGGCGGCCCTCTCAGCACGGAGCCCCGCCCTGTGGGCTCCCGTCGCCCCGACATGAGAGGGAGCATGGAGCAGCAAGCATGTGGCCAGAGCCGCCCAGACCCGAAGCCGACGCCATCACAGCGCCGGCCGAGCGTGAGGCCCACCAGTGCCTGGACGTCACAGCGCGCTCTGCAGACAGGGCAGCGGGCGGGGTGACGCACGCGCCTCCACCCCACCCGGAGCTGTGCTCAGCGTGGCGGAGGGACGCCCGCGGGCGGGTGGTCAGCCAGCGGGGGCACCGGGCAGCTTGGGGGCACCGTGGGGGCGGGGGCTGTGCGCGGCAGAGTCTCCGGGGACACTACACGGTCCGTCTGCGGACCCAGCGGCCTCAGTGCACAAGCAGCTGCCCCAAGCCGCGGCTCAGGGACGCCCACGGGGCACCACGCGTCCGTCACCGTGGACGGGCGGTGACGGGGCATGGGGACGCACCTGCCATCACGCCCCGCGTTCTGCACAGTTGGGGACACGAAGCCACAGCCTGAGGCAGCAGGGACAGCCCGGGGTCCTGGCCGTGAGTGGGGGAAGCGAACGCCCGAGGCCACAGGGACGGACGGGGCTGGGGTCCGCAGGCGCCCGGGCCAGGCGGACCGTGGGGGCGAGCACGCGGCAAGGGAGCTCTGGGCACACGTCGGGACGGTCCGGGCACAGGGTTGGGAGGGTCCGGGAACATGGGCCGCATGGGGCCGGGCGGGGTCACAGAGACACCGGGGCGCGAGCGGCAGGCAGGGGCGCGGCGTGGCCGCACCTGGACGACTCCGTGCACCGCGGGCTGACGAAGCTGAGGCCCAGACGGGCCTCTGAGCAGCCGCCAACGCTCACACCGCCCCAGCCCCGAGCCCAGCGCCTGTCACCGAGGTGACGACCCTGCTGGGCTGCGCGAGGCTCCAGAGGCGAGGAGAAGCCTGTGCCTGGTGATGGACACGCGGGGGGAGAGGGCAGGAGGGCCAGCGGACAGGTGGACGGACGCCAGGCTCAGGGTCTGCTGTGCTCCGGGCAGCAGGGCCAGGCCATGCGGGTAGGGGGTGCAGCCTGCTCAGCCCGGACACAGGAACCCCAAACCCTGTCCAGGCACACAGATGATACCAGAGCACGAGACGCAGACGTGTGGGGGACACGGGCGAGGAGCGCAGAAGGCCCCCTGCCCCACGAGGCGGCCCGACGGGGGCCGGGGGTACAGAGCTGCGCGCGGGGACAGAGCAGCCATGGCGGGCAGCGGGGTCTGAGGGACACTCAGCCGCACGGCGTTTTTCCGCTGCTCTCAGACAGCAGCTATAGCCGTGCCCGCTGCCGCGGCAGGAAGGACGCCCTGGATCGCTGCCACGTGTCCCTCCCAACACACTGGTGACGCCCCCCGCCCCCCACAGCCCCTGCTCGGGAACTGCCACCGCAGGGCACCGGGCCACCCGCCACGGACAGCGCAGCAGCTCTCCCACCGGAACCCACCCCGACGGGCATCGGTGCCCGGCCTGGCCCGCACCCTGAGCGCCCGCGGCGGGGCTGAGCGGGCCACAGCTCAGAGCGCAGGCCGCCGTGCACACCGGCCGGCTGCAGGCTGAGGCTCCGGGACATAAATAGACCGCGGCCGGCACAGCTGTGGGACATTCCTTCCCAACACTCTGCACAGTTGGGAGCCGGCCACACCCGGCCGAGGAGGGGGCTCGCGGACCGTGCAGGAACCGTGGCCAGCGTGCCTGTGTCACGCGGAGCAGCTCCCCCGCGCGGGGACGAAGACGACACCGGCCTCTCAGCGCGGCCTCTGCGCAGGGCACCGGGGCGCCCGCCTCCAGCAGAGGTACACGCGCCTGCGGACCCCGCTGCAGCTCCAGGCACATGGCCCGGGCAGCAGCCGGGAGCCGAAGCGCAGGGCCCGGGCGGCCGGTGGACATGTGCCGGGCACGGGCCACACAGCTCCACGGGGCCCCAGGCCGGGCCCCCGCGGCTGGCGGCCGTGGCAGAGCCCGATGCCCGATGCCGGGCGGGGTCCGGGAGCTGTGCGCAGCGGCACGAGCATTCGCCATGTGTCCGGGGCCAGCGGGGTGCCGGCCCTGCCCCGTGGGCTCTTCTTGGCTCCACAGGCCCCGTCCACTGGCCGCGGGGGCGTCTGCCACACGGACCCTCGAACACCGCACCGCACGGCAAGAGCCGAGGGCCAAAGTGTAAACCAGAGGCACCAGACACGAGGGTGAGAGAGCCGGCCCCGCGCAAAGCTCTCTCTGAGGGCCCTGGAGGCCTGCAGCGGACACGCAAAGCGGAGGAGGTTCGGGGGGTCTACGCTCTCAGGAGCCCACGGGGGCCGGAGCGTGAGCGCGGACGAGGACAAGGGAGCCCGGCTGAGCAGGGCCCCCGCCGGGGCCGGCCCCGGGGACGGCAGCTCTGCTCCAGCCCGCGAGCCGAGGACGGCCGGACGGGCGCGCACGCAGGGCGAGGACAGACTCAGACGCAGCCGAGGCCGTTTCCGCATTAAGTGCAGGACACGGGGCTGCAGAGCGCAAGCGAGGCGTGCCGCCAGCACGCCGCTGACGTGAGAGGGATGTGAGAGGCACCCGCGTCCACAGCCTCGTGGGCAGCGACACCCCGGGGTCCTGGGGCTGGCGACCTGCTCAGCGCTGGGACCCCGCCCGGCGTCCTGGGCGGCCAGAGCAGAGGGCCGGGCGGTCAGCACGTGGAGGACAGCGCAGCTCAGTCTCCAGGGCTGCCACTGGGGCATGGGGCACGGGGGTCTGTGCATCGTCCCGAGGGCCCCGCAGGAGGCTGGACCAAGGCACAGGTGACAGAGCGAGGAGGGAAGTGGACGCACCCCCCAGCGCGCAGTCCGCGGACACGGCCACGACTCCGGGGCGGGGAGGCCAAGGCCCCCTCGGGCAGGGGCAGGCGAGGCGCCGTCTGGGCCCCACGGGGTCTGAGGGATGCCACAGGGCGTCACGCTGGGTCCTTAGTGGCTCGGTGTGTGGTGGCCCAACAGTCCCGGGCGGGCTGGGCGGGCTGGGCGGGCAGGCAATGCAGGAGCAGGGGGAGCCCGCAGGGGGCCGGCTGGGCTGCCCGTCTGAGGCTCCCCCCACCTCCTGCATGCTGTCCTGTACCGCACAGCGCCCCATCTCCCGCCGCCCACACTGCCATGCCGTGGTCTGTCCTGTAAAACTCCACTGACGCGTGTTTTAACAGGGAACCGCTTCCTGCGAAAGGACCTCACAAAACGTATTTCCTCCGAACTGAATTCCGTAAAGTAAACAGCCAGACGTTCACGAACGGGTTCTGGGGTTCCTGGGAACCCCTGCACGTCAGGTCTCGGCGAGGAGGTGGGAGGCAGGATTTCCGACGGCACCACACACCCGAGCAGGCACCGGGAGACAATCCACACACCGCTTCCTGCTGCCTGAGCGGGCTCCTCCCGCGCCAGGCGCCGCTGCTGAGCGCTCCAAACTCAGCCACGTTTACATGGAGTCTCCTTGGAGACGAAACAGACACAGCCCTGACCCGCTGGCAGACACTTGCCCAGACTGCCGTGCGGAGGACAGACAGAACGCGCAACAGCTGTGAAAGCTACAATGTGAGCCGAGGAAACATTCCAGCAGAAATATCAGCAGAGAGGGGACCTTTTCCCCGCAAACAACACAGTTTGATTTCATGGGCTTTTTTTTTTGGCCACGATATGACATTCACTCTTTGCAGAGAAAAAGTGCAAATGATAAACGTGCCAAAGTCTGTAGCTCAAGACGCAGGACATTTGGGGGTGAGCGCGAGCCCCGCTCCTCGTCGGGGTCCTGCGCCGGCCCCGGGGTGGAGGGGAGGGGGCTGCACAGCAACAGCCTCTGGTTAGAGCGACTGCAGAGAGGTCACGTGCAGGCTCAGCCTTTAACTTACGTGGCCCCTACACTAATTCGTAAAACAGCGCGAGGTACAGACACGACCCCCTCTCCTTCTGTGCGTGCTCGTGAGAGTCACGAAGCTCGAAAGCTGCGTGGCTACCGAAGGCACTGGTGTCCCCCCAGCCAGCCTGCTCAGGAACGTCTCTAAGGCGGCCGCAGCAGTGCGCGGGCTGGTCTCCGAGCGCTGTGCGTTCCCGGGTGGGCCGGGCACCCCGGTGCCCTCACACAGCAGAACGCGGCGCAGCCCACAGCGCCTGGCGTCACAGACGCCCACCCAGCCAGCACGCGGCCACACTCCGCGCGCTCGGACCAAGGGCGCCGTCCCCACGCCGCCTCGGTTCAGGCCCCGGCAGGCAGCCCGGCCCCCTCTGCAGACGGCCCCAGCCCGCACCCCTGAAGTCAGCTTCCCGGCACGCGGTGGGGGCCGCGGGCCGGAGACGGGACTGCTCCTTGTAAGGGACACTCCCGCCAACTGCGGAGGCCGCAGGGACGTCCTGCTGTCAGTGTGACGGGAGCCTCTCTGTGAGAAGCAGGGCCAGGCAGAGGGGGAGTCCCGGGACCACGAGCAGCCCCCCGGGTCCCAGGGCGGGAGCCCCTCGGCCAGACGCGCCGCAGACGCCGCACCGACTGCACCTGCTGGAAGGCCTTGAGCCTCTTCTTGAAGCGGGAGGGCAGCACGAAGTCGCAGCCGCGGGCCAGCGAGGCCAGCTCCTGCCTCAGGTCGGGGTCCTGGCGCAGGGACAGCTCCCGGAGCCGCATGTCGGCGCGCATGGGCGGGCCAGGCGCCACCCTCGCGGGCCGCGGCTGCCCTGGGCCTGGCTGGCCGGTGGGCTCGGGGCGGCAGCGGCGCCGGCCGGCGGGCCTGTCCGGGTGGCCGGGCTCAGCGAGCTGCGTGCCGGGCGGGCCAGGAGCTCTGGGGGCCGGCCCCGGGCGGCTCGCATTCCACAGGCTGCGGAGGGCACATGGCCGGGTGTGGGGGGGCGGCGGGCTGAGCGGAGCAGCTGAGCAGGGAGCTGAGCAGGCGGAGCAGGGCAGGCGCGTGTCACCGCCAAGTCCCTGGGCCGTCCCACTGCCGCTGCAGGGAGGGAGGGTGGGGCACCCCGGGCGCAGAGCAGCGCCGGCAGCAGCTCGGCAGGGGGAGGCGATCTGGGGACACCGCCTGCCACTTCTCTGGAGGGAGGGGACAGAGGCGTGTTCCACAGAAGTGAGAGGTGTCCAGGACAAAACGGAACTGTCACGGAGGAACCTGGCGCAGATGGACATGGCACAGAGCGTCTGCTGGCCGGGGACACTGCTCGCTCCCTAGAGCACGCAGAGGTGCCTGCGAGCACGGGGCCACCTCCCCACTTCCCCAGTGGAGGGACACGTTTACACAGCAAGGGCGCGTGGGGAGGGAGCACTCAGGACTCGGCACTCAGCCGGCCTCGCCAGGTTAGAGGGTGTCATGTGGGCCACGCGGGATGCGACCTAACCTCGGTGGCGCAGACTCAGGCGGGAGACGGCAGGTGGACTCACCCCTGAAAGGTGGACACGCCCCCCGTCCCCCCTCCGGACCCCCCACCCATCCCCCAGAGGGCAGAAACCCTGGAGGCTGATGTCTGCACCCATGCTGGGCGCTGCTGGCAGGACAGCTCGTGCCCGGTGGCTCTGACACCTCTCGGCTGTAACACAGGTGATGCCCGCGAGGCAGCAGGGCAGAGCCTCGGGGCCCAGCCTGCACCCACTGGCACCCACTGCGCGGGACAGGGATCCTGCGGGCTGCGGAGCAGGGACAAGAGGGCAGTGCACCTGGAGACGTCCCACTCCCGCCCACACAGAAGCCCGCAGGCTGGACGTGCACCCTGAGGCGGGGCTCTGCTCCCAGCGGCAGGGACACGGCAGGGAGCTCTCGTGCGGCGCCTCCCTGGGTGCCCGACGCCCAAGTCCTGAGATGGCGCGAGGGGCCCCCAGCGCGAGGCTCTTTGGGGACTGGCTCACCCCCTGCCCCCCCACCAGGCACTGGTGGATCCTGCAAGGGCGGCCCCGCCCATCTGCAGGGGACTCAGGGCACAGCCCCGAAGCGCCAGGGTCCCCCAGGTCGTGAGAAACGGCGTGGGCCGCAGCTCAGGGAAAGGGGCCAGACAAGGCCTTCCTGGGGTCCAGGCAAGCCGCTCCCCGGGCTCAGCTGGACGGCCAAAGCCGGGTGGTCTCCCAGGCTCCCTCCTCGTCCACTGCCCACTCTCCTTGGAGACTCGCTTTGTGGGAAACTCCTAGATCCACTAGGACGAGTCTGAGAACGACCAGTAACCCAGAGCCCAACGACTGGGCTTTGGACTGGTGTCCGCTCTCACTCTGCCCCCAGGGCCCGGTCAGACGGAGTGATCCCAGAAGGGCCGCCTCATGACACGCTCAGCGCTGCTGGGGGGATACCGGCTCCCACCGAAACGTTTTACACGTTACAAGGACGTTCCAACAAAGTATTCTGGGGACACAACATGCAGCAACCGTAAGGTTTTCTATAGCAGCTGCAGGCGCCCGTTTATTACTTTAAACGGACACTGCATTGCATGGCAGAAACCACCCTTTCCTTCAAACACTCTCGTCCAGCTAATTCCTGCAGACAGGTTAGAACTAAGACCCCCAGGTTCAGTCGTTAAACCGAGGGGAAGAAACGGCTGCGAACTGGCCGACTAAACACTACAAAACTCGAAACCAGCGTCACAATTACCACCAACGTGGGGCTCGGTCAATGACAGAATGTTTCAGGGCGCAGGACTTGCCTGCGGAGAAGCAGACTACCTGTGAAAGCGTTTTCTGGTCTGACACTTCCGCCAGCCTCCTCCACCCCGGAGCCACACGGTCGACATGCGACCTGAGTTACCTTTGCAGGTGTTAGCGGAAGGAAGAGGAACTTACTACTCTGGTCCCCGCGGATCTACGAGGCCCTCGGACGTGGGGCCCACTCCGGGGACTGGAGGCGGCCCCCAGGGGCAGCGCGGCGGTCGCGGGGGCCGGGCTGGGCGCCCCCTGGCTATCGAGCGACCGGGGCTTGCAGGCGGGGGCTGCGGCCGCCGGCAGGGGCCCGGGCTGCCCCGCGTCCCCAGCGCCCATCTCGGTCCGCCCGGGCGTCTTGATCCTCTGCAGGCAGTCCTGGAGCATCCTCTGCGTGCTGGACTCGCTGAGCCAGCACAGGAACAGCTCGTCCACCTTCATCTTCAGGACCGGCTGCAGGACTTTGCCGGGCGGCATCTCCGAGGCTCGGCCCCCCCGAGCCTCAGGGGCCCCGATCCTCGCGCACCGCTGCCCGACACCAGGGGCAGAGCCCAGCCTCAGGGGTGTCCCGCGATCCGCGGGACGGCGGGCCCAGCCGCGGTCAGCGTCCGCCCCTCGGGGGCTGCGCGGGCTCGCGGGGTCCGGCGGAGGGGGGCGGGGCGCACCGCTGCCCGGGCAGCTTCAAAACGAGCGCGCCGGCCGCGCGCCCACAGAAGGTCGCCTACGTCGCGCGTCACCGCGACGTGTGACGTCATCACGCCGGCACGCACGCCCCCCCTCGAGTGGCGGCGAGCTGCCGAGACTTTGCTTGGAGGGCGGGGGGCCTTTCGGAGCCCCGGTGAGGGTGGGGACGGGAGATGGCAGCTGCCCCATGCCAGGTCTTCCTGCTTTTAGGCATTTTAGGGGTGCGGCCCACGCCGGCGAGGCGACCCTAAGGCCCCGAGGTGCAAGCATGCGCACTGCGCGCCTGCCGAGTACGAGAACGAGCAGGAGAGCGGGTGGGCATGCGCAGTGCGCGCCTGCAGAGTACGAGAACGAGCAAATCGGGCGGGCATGCGCAGTGCGCGCCTGCGGAGTACGGGAACGAGCAGGAGAGCGGGCGGGCATGCGCAGTGCGCGCCCGCCGGGTACGGGAGCGAGCGTGCGCGCTGCTGCACCCGGGGGCGAGCGCAAGCCAGAGTGAGGTTTCTAGGTCAGAAGGGAAACCTCAGACCGCAAGGGCCCTGTTAACGCCAATTGTGTTTCTCAATCAATAAGGATGACTTGAAGGCGTGCAACTTTAAACGCTGGTCGATTACGATGAGAATGAACTGCTTTTGTAATTGCAAAGCTAATAAATATTTTGATGGAGGCGAAATACCCTAGATAAGCTCTTGGCCTATGACTGCTTGTTTCCAGGTCTCCTTGTTAGGGACGGAAATTACACGCCCGGCACACATGCTCCTGTTTATGTCTTTTTGGTAGGTTTTTTTTTTTTTAATTATTAAAGTTTTTACTCAGGCTTGCTCCCTCTCAGGGGATAATGTCAAGGTCTTATGAGCCGAGTTCTACCTCTCAGCAAAGTAAACATAGCTACACTCACGACGTAACTCTTTTAAACTACAGTTTTATCTTGTGTGTACAACGATTTCAAACTTAGTTTCTGTTTCGTGATGGGTTAAAGATTTGTGTGTTCTCGGCCGCGAGAGCCGTATCACGCAGGAAGGCTGCAAAGTTATTTCTGTTAATTGGGAAGCAAACGCTTGCGTGGGCAAGGCTGTGATTTCCGTAGAAAAGTAAACATTTGTACAGCTCTCTGGCTTTATCACACACAGACGTCTCGTCGAAGAACAAACGTGCCTTTCACTCGGGGCCTTTAAAAGAGCTGCCTGTCACTGATCCATTCACCAGTGCGGTTTGGGGGGGAAAGGGGTTCTGCGCTTCTGCACAAGACAGCCTTACATGCCCGGGCTCCGTGGGGGGGCCGAAGAGTGAGCTTGTGTGGCCTCCAACGGGACAGAAATAAACCGCAGGACGGAAACAGAATGCACCTTCAGTCTGCTGGCTCGGGGAGACCCTGCCTGGGGAGACAAAGAGCTGCTATGGGACCCTGAGACTGGCCCCCCCTGCACCCCCCAGAGGCAGGGAGCTGCTGATTGCAGCAGTGGCAGTTCCATCTGTCTGTCGGGGGGGCCAAGAGGACCTTGGGACACCAGGGTGGTGGTGGGGAGGGTGCGAGGGGAAGCAGGGTTCTGGAGGGTTCTGTGTGGGAGGAGGGCTGAGGACCAGCTGAGTGTTATCCGGGGGCGGTGGGGTGAAGGGCAGCCCCCCTGAACCCATGTGCTTCCTGTGACCCCGCAAAGCCGGCCGCACACCCTCAGCACCACCTCACGTAGAGCTGCTCAGAACGCAGGATCTCACTCCATCTCCTCACTCTGAATCACAAGCTGCCTTTTGCCGAGGCTGCAGGCCTCAGGCGGTTGTTGGTCCATCGAGGCACATATGTTTGATTTCAAGTGACTTCCTCTCCAAGTAGCGGACGAGGCGTTCAGTACGTCTGGTGTCCCTGTCCCCGTGGGACCGGCGGGTCTCGGTGCCGTGGATGAATGCCATCTCCGTCTTTTCCCGTCCTCGTTGTCATTTGCTTCGTGGCGGGCTGGTCTGACCGTCAACGTTTGGTTTCGCTCGTGGTCCAGCACGCCTTCCATGCGTGCGACCTGAAGGTGGCGGAATCCGCTCTCGGCCCCTCCGCGGCGGTGGGTCGGGCGGTGCGGCTGCCCAGCACGCGCGTGCCGTGGTCGGGGTCCTGCGTGCTCCATTCACGTCACCGAGACGTTTCCTTCCTACGGACCGGTCACCCCTGCAGCCTGTGACCCTGGCAACGCGGCACCCGGAGCCCCTGCTTCTCCCTGATTAAAAGCAGCGTGGTTTTCCGTGATCGGCTCCGAGAGGCAGAAGCACAACGATGGATCAAATGGCCTTTGAAGGGTTCCCAGCCCAGGCGGCTTGACGGCCGTCCCCGTGCGCTTCTGTGCCTGCGAGTGCGAGGAAGACAAAGGGGGCGGGCGTGAGATTTCCTGTCTCGGCGGCCGCCTTTCAGGTAAAACACCGTGTGGACTTGCTCATTTAAAAAAACCAAATTTTTTATTTTGTGAGCACCCAGTAGGCTGTGCTTCAGAAGAACGGAAGTGCTGAACGAATCAGGAAAAAAACGAAACTCATTTATAGCGCTTCTAACCAAACCAAAGAGAACCGAAAAATCCCAAATGCTCAACAAGAGACGCTGGGAAGTGACCAAGCGTGCCCGTTCGACACAGGAGAGTTTTATGTGCGTTTCCTAAAAACGTATTTACGATGAACCTTCTCGGCGTCCACTGATTTTCTTGATTCAGTGGCTGGCGGGGGCTCAGCAGTTCAGAGGTCACCGGGCTGTGTGGCCCCCCGTCCTCTCAAGGACCGTGGGCTGCTGCACCGTTTTCCGTGCGTCTGTGTCCGGCTGTGACCGCGCGCCCGCGGCTTGCCTGCCTGCATCCATCCATAGGTCTTTCCTAACTTGCTTGCGGCTCACGTGTGAGGCTGGGGTGCGGCCTAGTGAAACGGGTTGGCCCCGGGTCTCCTGAGTGTGTGCTACAGCCTGAGGATGAGGATGGGTAAAATGGTTCATGAGCTCACAGACGCCACAGTCTGATGGGGTGTGAGAGGGGAACCATGAAGGCAGTTAATTCAGTGTGCAGTTATACAGCAAAGTGTGGGACGAGGACAGCAAAACAGACACGCACAGGAAGGGGCGACGGGGAGGGAGGGGAGAGACGCTCAGGGAGGTGGCACTTCCAAGGAAGTGACATTATGAAGGATGATTGATGATGGAGAGCGGAATGCATGCAAGGAACCCACAAGAGATGAAACTAGGCCGGCCAAGGCTCCACTCTGAGGGGTTTCTGGACCAGGCAGAGACACTGGACTTTCTCATGTGCAAAAAAATTAAATGAGGAAGCTGGGAAACCAGCGTCCCGGGTTATGTCGTGGCGAGATTTTGGTGAAGTCGTTGCCTGAGGTGATCTGGGAGCTGAAAAATGTGCCTAGTGCACCTGTAGCTTTGGGGACGGCTCTGAAATCACAGTGGCAGGCTGGTTGTCCCTAGCTGCCTCTGACAGATGACCCCATGCGAGAGGCACGCTCATAAAGAATGGGCCAGTTTGCGAACAGAATTCAGAGAGACGGCAGACAGCCCAGAGATTGCAGGGTTGGAAAGTGAATCGCACGGACCTCCACCCAATCAGAAGCACATCCATTGCGACACGGTCTTGAGAAAAAGGAGCCTTAATGCCTTTGAGAAGACGTCTGGAAGAATGAGGGTGGGTGCACAGGCTCCTCCTGGCAGGACCAGGCGAGTGTGCCCAGAGTCGCTGGAACTGAGTCGAGGGAGAATGACCAGCCCAGGTCAGCCAAGTCCCAGCCGTGGTACAGATGCGCGAGTGAGAAGAACTCGCCGTCCTCCCAAGTCCTGAATCTGGGGACGGTTGTTACACCTGGCGCTTGCTGACCGCCGCACGAGACGCAGAGCCCTGAGCGGTTTCTCGCGGGGCATTGGAGCGGTCGAACTCAAGGGAGGCGTTGGCCTCTGGCGCTGGGAACCTGGGTAGCCGCTGGGATGAGGGTGCAGTGTGAGAGGGGGTGTGAGTTTCCTTGCGCTGCTGTAACAGACTGCCACAGACTCGGAGGTAAAACACCCCCGCTGGGTCCTCTCACAGCTCCGGAGGCCAGAGGTGGACAATCAGGGTCACCGAGCTAAAGTCACGTGTGGGCAGGGCTGGTTCCTTGGTGGGGCTCCAGGGGAGAACGGTGTCCTGTCCTTCCCAGCACCTGGGGGCCGACCGAGCTGCAGCAGGAGCCGAGAAAAACGCCCCTGCCCGCTGTGAGAGGCTGGGCCGGTCGAGGCCGCGAC
>PVKZ01008495.1:0-15657 GCA_004027375.1 Macroglossus sobrinus
CTGGGACACGGCGAGGGGGGGGGCCTCTCCCCGCCCCCCCATGCCTGTGACAGCCGCCTCTCTCCCTCTCTGCTCCGCGCAGATGCAGAACGTCATGTGCGACTTAATCACGGAGCTGGGCGACCGCAGCGAAGACCTGGAGAAGCGGATCGGCAGCCTGGAGGCCAAGCTGGAGCACCTGGCCGCCAGCTTCCAGGCGCTGCCCCTGCTCGTGGCCGACGCCCTGCGCCAGCAGCAGCAGCAGCTCCTGTCCGCGGTCCGCGAGGCCCGCGCGGGCGGCGGGGCCGGGGGCGGGGCGGGGGGCGCCACCCACGCGCCGCCCGCCGACAGCCCACTCGGGGTCAGCTCCACCTCCTTCCCGACCCCCTACACGAGCTCCAGCAGCTGCTGACCGAGCCTTCCCGCTCCGGGAGCATCATCGCCCACAGGTCTTAAGATGCAAATCGACTCTCCTGGTCACTTTGCCATCGAGGGACACTGAGGCCAGGGAGCGGAAGGACGGGAGACCGAGCTGAGTGACTGGCGCACGCGCGTGCGCGCGCGCTTGGTTCGCTATGCCTTGAAACCAGAAATCTAATCTGTTTTCGGTGCCTCTACTCGGGAGCAGGAAGCGGAGGTGACAAAAGGCGACGCCTGTGGCAGGCAGGGCCCTTGCTGCAGAGGTGGTGGAGGACAGAAATCCACGCTCAATCTCAGGTGTTCACGTGGGGCGGAGGGGCCACCGCGCTGAGGGGGCCGACGACGCACCCCGTCCCCGGGGGTCGCGCTGGGGGAGGGGCGTGCCAGGCTGGGGGAGGGGCTCCTTACCCCGGTCCCGTCTGGTCCAGGCACACCTCTCTCCTTTCCTTTTGTCTGAGGGAGACTCTGGAGGACAAAAGCAAAAGAGAGCTGCCCACAACTTGCCAAAACATCCTTTCATCCCATACCTTACAGAACCATAAAAGCCAATTTGGATGGAAGAGAAGGAAGCTAGATTTTTCCATCCAATATCAATACCTGTATGAACCTGTGTGTTTGCAGGTGTGTGTGTGTGCGCATGCGTGCGCACACACACACACACACACACACACACACACACACACACACCCCACATTCGACCCAGGTCTTTTCTTGTTTGAACCCGACCCAAGTAAAACCGGGCCTGGTTCCTTACCCTGCGCACAGTAGGCGCTCTCTCAATGTGTGCTGAGGCCATGTGGATGGAGTGGGTGCTTTCGGGGGGTTTGGGGGCGTCGGCCACACCCCGCGCTGCAGGGGAGACGCAGGGCCCTTCAGCTCCTCCCCCGACATCCGCCGAGCCTGCCCGGCCTTCGGTGCGAGCCAGGCCGACGGTGTTGGCACTCTGGGGGGGGGGCGGGACAGCAGCCTTCTAAAACTAACAGCTTTGCAGGGCGTTCCCCTCGTGCCCCCACAAGCCGTGCCGCCCGCGTGAGGGGGATGACCGTCCGGGGATTTGCTCGGCTGGACGTGCCCAGTGACAGGCTTCCGGGCGCAGGTGTTGGCAGCGCAGAGGGGGCGAGCACCTGACCTGAGAGGTGACAGTGAGGGGTCCCTCCCACCTGGCCCAGAATTAGCTCACCATGAAAGGTGGTGAGAGTCAAGTGAGCCCGTGGGGAGCCTCGTGGGCCAGGTGAGACGCCAAGCGCTTGTCAGCAGCCTGTCCCACTGTGCCACGATAACCTTGGTGCCAAAACGGTCCCAGTGCGTCCTGGAGGCCAGCAGCCTCAGCAACACCAAGGTCGGGTGTCAGCGTAAGGACAGGCGTTGTGAGGACGGAGCCTGGGGATGCACGTGACCTACCCACATGTCACGTTTGCGGTGTGGACGCCACTGTGCCATTGGCCAGTGTCTCATTCCGAGGTGTTGGCTTCCGCGTGTCTCTGACCCCGCACGCAGTATTTATCTTATCTGTTCGGGGCAAGCAGCAGGTGTGTGTGTGTATGCAGGTGCGTGTGCAGGTGCGTGTGCAGGTGCCCCGCTGGGACTCGCTCCGAACGGGACGTCGTCGCCACCCTGAAGGCGGCATCTGGCTGTGACTTCCCTCTGCAGCACCAGCCTGCTCCTCTGAGGCAGCGGTCCCCGACCTTTGTGGCACCGGAGGCCAGAGTTCTTATGAGCATCCGATGCCCGGTGACCTGAGGCGGAGCCGAGGCGGGGATGCTGGCGCTGGGGAGCGGCTGCAGACACAGATGGAGCTCCGCTCACCTGCTGCTGACCTCCTGCTGTGCGGCCCGGTCCCTAACAGGCCATGGACCGGTACCGGTCCACAGCTGGGGGTTGGGGACCCCTGCTCTAAGGGCGCAGGTAGACCACCCGAGAACTAAGGCCACACTTTCAAGGAGATCTGGTCTCTTGCTAACTCTCTTCTTTCTCTATCTCTTTATCGCTGTTGTTCCTTTCATGGGCTTCTGTTCATTTCTGAAGATGTCTTCATTGGAAGCTTTCCATGTGGCCCGCTACAGATGCCACACCTGCCGTCGGCCTTTTTTAATCTTGTTCACCCTGGATGCTCGGAAAGCCCCCTCTCTTTTTTTATGTGCCAGGAATGGTGCTCCCAATGTTAGTGACAGTCCCGCTGAACACTTCCACGGACGTGCCCACGGGGGAAGGAACCGAGCAGCGTCTCTGTGGCCTCGGTTCCACTTCAGAGCGAGGACCACGGACGGCCAAGCCGAGCGTGCCTGTCCCAACCGTCCCACCAACAGCCCTCGACTGTCTGTCTCTCTTCCCCTTCCCTTCCGCTGTGACCCCGGTGGCGTGTGTGTGCGTGTGTGCACACGCGCGTGTGCACACACGCACAGCGATTCAGTTTTCCTTTCACGCCAATGGCAGGCAAGGTGGCACGGCCCCAGAGTGTGCACAGACGCTCGCCGATCCATCCCGTCTGTGGAGAATTCTTTAGCCCGTTGTTAATGCCGTCGGCGTGGGGAGGCCCTGGCCCAGCTAGCGATGCCACCAAGGGAGTGAGCGGCCGCGGCTGCTTCAGTGGGCATTCGGAGCAGGGCCTGACCTGTTGGTAGTGCAATAGCAACGTATGGTTTTATCTTTGGCAAAGAATACGTCATCTCCCTCACGCCACCCCCCACAAAGGGATCAGAGCCGCCTGTCGGTCCTGCAGAGGGAAGCCGCTTCTCTGTACTGGTAATTCAGCTTCAGGTAGGGAGCCCCCCGTTTTCCTGCACGTACAATCAACCCTTGAGGACGTAGGTATGGACTCTCCGGGGTACGGCTCGCCCAGGTGTTCTTCCTGCAGCCCACCTTTTGGCTAACCCCACTGCCCCTCGGCACCGCAGGCAGATGGGAAAGGGGGCAGGTGGATTTTCACACCTGCCTTCTCGTTCCTCATCTTCAGGTTCGATGGTGGAGGAGGTTGAAGGATCAACCCAAGAATTGGCTACCTGTAAAAACTGCAAATCATGATAACCTCCCTCCGGCGCTGAACTGACTGAGTTCTGCCGCTTCTGGAAGGCTGGACCAGTGACAGAGCCCCTGGTTTAACTTTTCTTTTGATTTCGTGACAGGTCAAAGTATCCTCACGTTCCCTAAAACATTTAGACACTTGAATTAAAAATACAGGGCCAGCCCCCTTCGCTTAAGCCATACTATAGCTCCATGTACTGTAAGGCCAGGGTGTACTGTGATCCTTCAAGGCCACGAATCTCGGTGGGATTCTGGGACGGAGCGTCAGACGGTAAATTCTGCCAGACTAGGGGCCCCTCCTCCTCAGACTGAAGTCCAAATAAAAGTCACCGTAGGTTCACAGGCCACCTGTATGTGATCACCACGCATCAATTGTCATACAGTATCTTGCCATCCTCATAATATGTAACTCCATGGATTCGTATCTCTAGAAATTCTTCATCCAAAAGGACAAGAGGGGAAAGGCCCCAAGTCACCACTGCCCTCTGGCTTCAGCGGGGACCAGGGGTGTGCCCGCCACCTCGTAACTTAGGAGGTGCAGAAAACGTAGGTGCACGTAAATTCTAAAGCGCTGGGCCAGGGTGAGCCGTCACGAGTTATTTAAGAACGAGAAAGCACAGCACGGGAGAAATAACGAGTTTAATCTGTTGGAGGATTTTCCCCCTTCGATCCTCAGTCATTTCCTTGTGAATAAATAATCAGGGACAAGGAGAACACCAGAGACTCAGAATCAGAACAAATAAAACTCCCCACACTGGATCCACACCTTTGGCCAGTTGATAGAACCACCTCGTACCTCAGCCTATCAGGACTTAAAATGAAGATAGTGGTTATATTCTTTTAAGTACAGAGTATTCAATAGAGTTTTAAACATGGAACCGCTGTTGCCATCAACGGCATTGCCAGCCCACTGCCCCCCCGCCCACCCACCCCCGACACGCACACCTCGGTGTCGCATCTCAATGCAAACGGCAATTACCAAAAAGTGATGGTTACGTCTCAGCTCGGTCGGGAGAAGTTCCAGGCCCTCCCTCCCTCTTCCTCAGAGTGTACCCCGGCACACAGTGCACCCCAAATTAGCAATCCGTGTTTCATCCCGGAGCGAATGCTCTTGCTGCCACCTCAGCTCCCCCTGCGGAGACACTGTGAATGAAATCATTGCACTACCAGTAGGCTGCCTCTCTCAGTTCCTGCTTTGCGATCCCACAATATGTCCCCAGGTCTTCACAGTCCTTCTCCTCCCCTGGAAATTGCTGAGAAGGGGGGTAAAGATGCGTTAGGGGTCGCTGGGCTGTCCCTCTCCACTCCGTGGCGCTCGGTTTCAGCACCTGGGACAGCTGCCCGGCGGTTTCCGGGGAGGCCGGGGACGGCCCCGCCCCCGCGAGTGGTCAGACCGGTGCGGTGGGAACGCGCTGCCTGCCTCTGGCAGGGGACGCAGGCGCGTGGCCTCCGCCCTGAAATCCTGAAACTCGTGCCAGGCTGTGTGCACAGCGGTTAACATTCAACTCCCGTGGACAAGTACACGTGGGTTTTTACCGAAACAGGCCGGAGCTCCGTGCGAGGGCGCGTCAGTGTGTTCAGACAGACAGACAGACAGACGCATAACTGTGACCTTCCTTCCTTCCTTCCGTGGCTCCTGGAAGCTCCGCCCCCTCACCACCACCCCCCAGCGTGAACTGGAGTGCCCTCCGAACAACACCGTGTCAAATCCTCAACGTATGACCTCCAACCCAGGTGCCGAGTGCCCTGCCACACACTTGTTTACACACCTGAGAGATGCATCCTGGAAGCTGTAACCTTAGGCCGGGACCGCGTGTTGAAGCAAACAAAAGAGACGGTGTGACCAACCCAGCCGGTGGAGGAAAAGCACAAAATTCAACACCCACCCGAAGTCAGGATCCCAAAGAGAGGCTGAATTTATAGCCAAACAAACAAACAAACAAACAAACACAAAATCAGTGACAAATCCAACGCGAATCTGACTGGAACAGCCACCATCCAGATCCAACAGAAGGACAGAGGACAAATGACATTCTCGCGCTGTGTGGCCTTGCTCCAGCTCCCGAATCTCGCCCGGGGCCCGTCCACCCTCCCCGGGCTTTTGCACGACACAGCGACTCAGCTTGGGTCCCAGACTCGCGTTCGCGTCTGCGCCGACCGGAAGCGGCCATCCGCTGGCGAGGGTGACGGGGTGTCGATGGAGGGGTCACTTTCACGGCAGACCCAGAAACGGAAGTGTTTTCTATTCAGATCAGATGAGCTCCGATAACGAATTTGCATCTTGCCTCTGTACTGCTTGCTACTTTTTAATGATAGGAGAAAGTATCACAGTTTATTTTAAATATGAAATATATTGCTATATGACAAAATATATTGTAAACTTTCGATTACCATTTTGTATCCAACTAGTCTTTAGCAGGCTGCGTGTCAGCCCGCTCCCCATGACTGTTTCTGAGTACATATCACTGCTCCCAACTGCCTGACCCCCCGTCCCACAGGCCTCGGCCCCCAGAACTGCCATATGCTAATTCTCCGAGACCTATTAGAGACGAAAGCGTAGAAGACTAATTCCACCCTAAATTCTATCAAGCCATTCCAGAAGAGGTTTTTTAAAAGCCATCACTCCTTTGGCAGCTGTGCAAGGCCAGTTTCCTAAAAGTGCGAGCTCTTTCTATATGAATCCAAAGGCCCCATGCCGTAAACGATACGTCTCAAACTCGGCCAACGGGGTTTTTTCCTGGCGGTGTCAGAACTGGGCGTCAGGAAGAGCTTTGTTCTCCTGTGACCCACGAGACTCAGAATCCGGGGCCTAAGTTTCTCAGAGTCAGAGCAGATGGTCTTCTCTGAGCTGCCGTGGCTTGGCAGAGGGGGGTCATCACCTGCTCACCCACCACGGGGAGCGCAGCCCCCAAGGGAACCCGTGAGCGAGACCCAGCTCAGAGGCAGGCTCTCCTTGTAGCTGGCGGGGAGGGAAGAAAGCCTTCAACCCAGGCGTTTTCCTTTATGGGCAAACTCGGGGACATTTCCCTGCGTCTGTGGGCAGCTGTGAAGTCCACGGTCCCCTCCTGCTGACGCAGGGGTGTCGAGTTTCTTAGTTCCTCCTTTGACCAAGAACCGGAAGGAGGCAGGACGTGTTGGTCACAGAAGAGAGGTTTCCTAGAAGCAAGGGGCCCCCTACGAGGACCCTCGCTCGTATTTGGGGGTGCCAACCAAGGAGCCTCAGCGTAGATGGAGCCGAGCGTGCACACCTGCTCGCTTCACACGCTCGGAAAATCCACACGGATTTGCTGAGAGTGCAAAACAGCAGGTTTCCTCCCGGGCATGAGGCCGGCCTCCCCCGGCGCCCCGTCCATCCGGGCATCAGCGTAGCGTAGGTAAGACTCGGATCGGGGGGAGGAGCTACTCGTGCAGTCCGCAGGACGCACGTCGAGCGCCGGCGTGGACACTCGCGTGCCGCTGAGACCCCGCTCGCACGCGCGTCTGGTTCTCACTGAGCTTAATGCTCGCGTGTCTGCGCCGCCCCCTGGGTTGCACGCTAGGCTGGGCCCCGTGGCAGCCACGGGGACGCCAAGGCGCCTGTCGTCAGCGGGTCGCTCGCTCACCCGGGGATGGGAGGAGTTAGTTTATTCTGCATCTTACGACCCACCGGTGGTCAGGGCTGCGTCTCTATGGTTTTCTGCTGCTATTTAGAACTGAACGGTTCTCCGCTCCTCCTTCTAGCTCTTCGCCTTTGTAGGAAGGGAATCTAGTCTGAGTTTTCTCCTCCAAGGGATGATTCGATCTAGATTGAGGAAATCCCTTGACTTGGGGAGCAGAGGCCCGTGGTGGTGACTCAGGTGTATGGCTGGCTGCCCAGAGCGCGGTCCCCGGACCTGGGAGTCTGTTAGGAATGCAGAGTCTGGGGCCCCACTCTGGACCTGCGTGAGCAGATGGGGGGCTGTGACGAGACCCCCCCCCCGGGTGGCCCACACTCGTGAGGAGCACTGGCCTCAGCACACAGCAGCGGGGACCAGCACCACCAGGGATCAGAGAAGTAAACCATTTCCTCCTTGCTCCTCACCTGTAGGATGCCTTGGTGACGTGCCAGTCCCCAGCGGTCCTAAGGATACAAACAAAGGCACCACCTGAGTCTTTCTCCTGCCTGCTCTTTGAAGCCCTGACTTCATAGCCTTGGGCCACCCCAAAGCCCCTCTTTGGGTGTTTTAATATAGCCGGTGCCATCAGGGCTGACCGACTATGAGGCGGCCCCTCAGGGCAGGTCCCACGAAGGGCCACCAGGTGTCTGCCCGGCAGAGCATGGTGGAGTTAGTGCCCCTTCCTGGAACACTCAGCGGCCCAGCGGGGGTCCCCTCCCCCCTGGAGGAGACCGGCAGGGGAGCTAGTCCAACCCCCGAGACACATTCCTACTCCCCCCTCTTCCCCACTACACCCCCCGGAGCCACTCCGAGGTGAGCCCGGAGCGACGCGAACTGTCCCTTGGCGCCATAAACTGATATGTACCCAGAAACAGTCGTGTCCTAAATTAATGGCTTTAACCTGTTCATTGTAAAAGTGCCTTGGACTTCAACCTACAGAGGTCGGTATGAACCTGTGTGTGTGTGACGTATGTAGGCAAACATTTGCGTATTTACACATACACAGGTGCACACTCGTATACCTGCACACTCATATATGATATATACGCACATCGACAAACGCTTCAGAACACATTATGTTGCTCTTCGCAGCTTTGTTTCTTTCGTCCGGTCCTATGTTTGTTTGTTTAGTGAGAACTTTACATAGAGAGGTTCTATTCAGGACATCGATGTATTTTTTTGTTCGTTTTTTACTTTTTATTAAAAAGGTCAAGGATATTAAAAAAAAAATCGTGCAGTGCCTGAGGTGTGAATGGGGTGATGGGGAGCATGGTCTGGGCGCCAGAGGGGGAAGTGGTACTTCCTGGGGTGGGGGGCACGTTGCCGCGTCACTAGCGCGCCCTCGGCGGGAGCGCGCGCGGAAGGGTGGTCACGGTGACGTGGTGACGTCACCGTGATGCGTGTCTGTGGCGTCGGCCTCGGGTTGGCCCGCCCCTTGCCCGCCATGCGTGGTTCCTGTCGCTTGAGGGACCAGCTCCAGGGGGACAATGGGGTTTAGGTCGCTCTAAAGGTCGCGTCCTTTCAGTAGTGCCCGCAGGAGGCACGTGGGAAGTCCCCTCCCCAAACCAGCCCGGAGCCTGCCGCAGGGCCCGGCAGGGGCCCAGGGAACTTCCTGCGATAGGAGTCACCTGTGTCAACCCCTCTCCACCTCAGTAGAAGGTCTGCCCTTTCTCCGGGGCGATGTGGGTGAGTGGTCGAGATTCAGGCGTGGGGTGTTTGGAATGTGGGTGGGGGGCTGGCCTGCAGGTTTGGGGGTCGGGGTGGGATTGCGTAGCTTCTCTGGGGACCCTTCTGTGCTGGCGTGGAAAGCCGAGGCTGCCCAGAGCCTGGCCATGTTCTTCCTGGATTTAGCTCCCTAATGAGTTATCAATTTTGCAAATGTTAGAGAAAGAAGAAAAGGCCCCTGCTTCCCACACACACATGCTCACACACACACACACACACACACACACACACACACACACACACACTATCAATCGCTCACCAGAAACAAGGCTATGCGTGCTGTGAGCGGTTACGCTAATTCATCATGCATTTATTTTATATTCCAGAGGCGTTGGTCATTTTCAAATGTATCTGCCTCAAGTTGAAAGACTTTCGAGCTAATACTTGCAAATCTGCCCGAACCCCACTGGTTAGGAAACATGAAATTAGACGATTAAAAGGATGCGATCTCACACCCAGCATTACCGTGGATTATGCTGACGGCAGTCGGGGTTCTTAACCTTTATTTTAGTCAGGATTGCAAACAGTACACGAAGATTAGCCAAAATTAGCTTAATCTTTTTTTTTTGGGGGGGTAGCATGAATTTGAAATTTTCACTTTATTTTTTCTGGGGACGAGTCACACCTGATAGCAGCTCTGATGACACGACCCTGTCCCTCTGGAAAAGCAGAGGCGCAGAGCACACCGTGCTGCCTGTGGGCAGTTCCCCCCACACACCCGCCACCCCCCCCCACCCCCCACCTTTCCTGCTCAGGCTCAGCCCCTTTCCCGGCTCTGCCACCTTCTTCCCGCTGTGGGGAATCACCTCAGGCGACCCAGTGTTTCTCGAGAAAGAACCCGGACAGCGGTGGGGCTCCCGCACTCAGCACTCAGCGGGGGGAAATGCCAGCGCTCCCCTGAGCTCCCGCACCCCACGATTCGAACACCCTCCTCGCGCCCCACCCCTTGGCGTGAGAAGGGAGGTACTAGCTCAGCCTGGTTCCGAATCCGGGAATCCCCACAGACTCACCCTGAGTTGTCCCTAGAGAATCTCTTCTGAGACAAGGCACGGTTTCCTTGACTCACACGTGGGAACTTAGGACCCTCTTTAGTTTGGGTTCAGAGGAGACAAGGTCACCTGGCATCGGCTGACAAGGATGAGTGACATGCCCGGTTCTGGTTCTGGCTTTGGGAACATGGCGAGAGAAGGCCGCAGAGGGCGTGAACTCGTTACCGCCAAGGCATCCAGCCCCCTCAATCCCCCAGCCAACAGCACAGATGCTAACGGGGTGCTCGCCCTCCCCCCATCACTGTGCACCTGGGGGGGAGCGACTCTGCTCGCAGACCCACCGTGGGCGTGGCGGACTCGGGCCACTTAGAGAACCTAGACACCTGGCCCAAAGCAGGCCAGCGGGAGCAAACGAACCCAGAGCCGGGGCTGGGGCAGCGGCCGCCAGAAAGGACAGTCTCCCTTCCCCAGGAAGGGACCGTGCGAGGTTCTCAGGAACCGACAGGAACATTCTGTTTCATGGCTGGAGTTGACATGGGGGCCGCCGAGACGCAGAAAACAGAGGGGAGAAGGGAGAGATGGGGGCCTCAGTGACATCCTCGGGGCCACTGAATCATCTAATCACCCGAGCGAGTGACTTCGCTTTGTAGCGAAGCCATTTGGAGGTGGATTTCCGGCCACACGCAGCGTGAGGAGTGCTGGTGGGCAGGGGCGGCCAGCGTGAAAAGTACGGGGATGCCCTTTCAGTAGCTCTGACATTGAAGGGTTCAAAACACAAAAATTAAATAGGATGGCAAGGGAATGGGGCTGTCTGGACGGATGGTCAAGTGCACCGTGGCCACCACGCTAGAAGGGAGATGGAGGAAGAAAGAGCCACAGGTTCTGCTAAGGGAGACACCGGCCTCACGGCAAGAGACGGGCAGGAGGTGACGAGCCACCAGCCAGGAGGGCTGATGACTGGAGGGAGGGTAAGTACTGATAACTTCAGAGTTTGATCATTACAATGATAAAGCAATCGATGACATAATTGAAATATTTCGAATCTATCACTTGCAAACTAGTAGAAAAACTGAGGGAGGAAAAATCAGTTCAAAAGGAGGAAGAAAGCACAGAAAAGGTGGGACAAAACGAAACGGAATAAATATATCAAAATAGTGTCGTGATCGCAATGAGAATATTGAATCAAATGCTCCAGGCAAAAGAAAGGGGTCGTGGGGCCAAGGGTTTTAAATCAGCCAAATACATGCTCATGACAAGAGACACCTCTAAAACGTAAGAAATGAAGAAAAATGGGAAGTGCGAGTTTTAGAAAGAGACCCCAAGTATATTCTGACCAAAGGAACGTGGGTGTCACCTACACAAATATTAGGGGGGAATGACGTTAATGTAAAAAGCACCGAGTTCACCAAGAAAATAGGACAATGTTAAATTCACATACGCATTTAATCATGTGGCCTCGAAATACATAAACGTTTATGGAGCTACAACAAAAGGTGGACAGGCCCAGGTCGTTTAGAGAAGGTGGGTGAGAGCATGTCCAGTCGCCCACCGTTACTTGTGAAACAAACAAACAAAAATCCCCACTTAAACGAACCCAGATCAAGAATAGGATGATAGATAAATTACAGGCCGTCACACGAGGGACTATTATGCAGCCGTGAAAACGGAACCCAGGGACTCCAGGCAGCTGCCTCGGCGCGGGGGACAAGCGGCCGCGGGACACCGAAGGAAGCAGCGAGGGAGGGGCACGTCCTGAGTGCCCGCGTCGTGAGCAGAACCGGGGGGAAGGAAGCAGCGACTCCCTTTTAAAGAGAAAGACACAGCGTGTCTTGCGAGGAAAGGGGGTTGGGGTGCGAGAGGGGTGCGGGGGTCCCCAAGCTTCTGAACGTTTTCTCCATTTCGATCTGGGTGGAGAAGACACAGGTGTCCATTCTGTTCCCCTTCACGCTGCAGAAAGAGGTACCTACACGCTCGTTTGCACACGTGCTGCCCTTGTTCGCAATTACTGCAACGGAGCTAATAGGCAGCCCCGTTTCCGCTCCGGGCCACCCAGTGGGGGCGCAGACCCGGCAGCAGCACCCACCGCGGGTGGGATGGGGAGAAGCTGCAGGTGCGCCCTGCACGCCTCGCGCTGATTCGGGCCTTAGAGAAGCGAAGCCGCCCGCCGGCGACACGCATGCGCCCTGGGTTAGATTCGGGGCTGTGCTCTCCCCGGAGCCCCTTAGAGAACCGCGTCTGGTTCAGCGGAGAAACACCGCGGTCCCCGCTCCCTGGATGTAGCGGCCACGGGGGCCTCCTCGCCCTGACCCGCCACTGACTCTCTCTGGGAAATAGCTCTGCGCCTCGGTGTCCCCATCCGTAGCGTGGGAATGCTCCGAGTCCTGCTGCCGGGGCCTTGCGGTGCCGGTCAGCGCGGGGACAGAGGCCCGGCGCCCCCGCGGGCACAGGGCCGGCCCGGCTCGCGCCCCCTCCCGGGGCGGCGCCCCATTGCCGAGCTCTGCGCTCCGCCCGGAGCGGCCCACGTGCTCCGCCCCTGCTGCTTCTCGGCTCACGTGGCGCGCTCTGGTCCCCGCCTCGCCTCGCGTGCACCGACCCCATCAGCAGAAACACGGGGGGCTGCAGGTCCCCGCACAGAGTCCCCGGGGCCGCAAAGCAACGGCGCGGTCCGCACGGGACTCGCGCCATCCCGGGGTCTGCGGCGCTCTCGCGCGCTGTGACGCGGTGACGGCAGGAGGCGCTCCCGCCGCGTGCGGGGCCCCCCTAGTCCATCGAGAGACGCTGAGCGCCCGCGACCCTCCTCCCCGCTCACTCGCAGCTCCGCCTTCCCCAGGAGCGTTCGAGGGAGGCGCGGAACGTTCGGGAAAGCCAGCGGCGAGGCGGGGGGAGGGCGGCAGCCCCGTGTTCCCGCAGAGGACGCAGAGCCAGCGCGCTCCGTCCCCAGGCCCCCCACCGCCGCCCCGGTACCCCGTGCGCCCCGCCCGCCCCCTGCGGGGTGAGGCCGGGCACAGAGGCGGGTCCCCCCGCCCCGCCCCGGCGCCTCCCTGCCCTGTGCGGGGAAAATGCTCCTTCCTCCTCCCCTCTCCTCCGAGACGAGGCAAGTCAGGGAACAGAAGCCAGCCCGCGTCCTCGCGCGGCGACAGCGCTGTGGCCCGTGGCGCTCCGGGCTGGACGGATTAGAAAGCACCAGCTTCCCTTTGCCGCTCGCGCTCCCCTCCTCCAGTCCGTGCAAAGGCTCGGTTCGAGATACAGACCATCGGGCGAGCAAATTCTGGTTCGCCCGGCGCGAGAATGCAGGCGCGCTCGCAGTCCCTGGAGGCCCCGTGCCCCAGCAGGGGACTGTCATCCTGTCATCATCCTGTCCCACGCTGGCCCGCCCCCTCCCCAGCCGCTGAAGAGGGGCAGACCTCGAGTCCCGAGTTCACTCCGGAAAGAAACCAGGGAGCGTCCAGACACTCGAACAGCCCGCGGGGCCACCGCCGGGGACACCGCCGGGGCCGGGCCCTGACTCAATGCTGCCACCCCGTGGTCAGAAGCGGCACGGCCGCGTGGCCGCCGAGCGCGCGGCCGGGCGTCCCTCCCACCCCAGGCCGCGGGCCGGGCCCGGGCGGCCACAGCGCTCTGGACGTCGCAGCTGTGGCCGGAGCCGCTGCACACGGACAGGTGTGCATCCGAAGCAGGTGCACCCGACGGAGGTGCTTCCTCTCCAGCGGCTGGAAAGACATTTAAACACAGTCTGCTCCCCGAGAGCAGCGGGGCTTCTCACGGTACAACAAATACACGGATTTTTTAAAATGAGAAACTGAAAATTAAGAGTGACTGAAAAACCGCTCCGGTTCTAATTATAGTCTCTAACGGAGAAAACGTGGCATGGATTCCCTCTCCGGAAACGGCTGGGAGCGCTCGTTGATGGATTGGGATCCCGTTCGTATCTGTTCACGCCGCATGATTTAAAATCCCGGGAGGACACTTCATCTCAACACAAAATACCACCGTTCGAGCAAATGCGATTAAATTCTTTCGGACAAGTGAAAAAGACTTAGCAGAGGGCTTACGTTTCTTTCGTTTATTCCTATCACAATTAACATTGTTTTGCTGTTTTAAATGGTATCTTAGCACCTCACTTCTTCTTCGTGAGCTGATGGGCTGAAAGGCAGCTATTCACAAAATAACCTGTTTTGTCACTAGGCCAAGTGCTCAGTCACTTCGGGAGGCCAGCGTTTCAAGAGACACCCGCACCATCCAGTGGCAGCAGCCAAGCGGCCCAAAGAGCAAAGGAGCCGTCCCTGGGCCCCTGTGCTCAGAGATGGAGCCACTACAGAGCTGTGACCAACTGTAGGGGGAGCAGGAACGACAGACAGCCTTGGAAGTGGGTGAGAAAAACAGCCAATATCAGTAGGAGCCGGCCCCTGATAGCCCCTGATAGCGACCTTCTTCGGGGAGGAGGCTGCTGTTTGTTAAAATGTAGCTAATTTTGCAGCAGGCAGTGGAAGGCCTTTGGCTCAGCCAAGGGGTTAGGGAACGCAGTACCCCCAGGGGTGGGGGGTGTCTAACACCTCAGACTTTCACGGGAGTCCCCTGCAGTGCCGTTTACTTAGGAACTAAGGAAGGGCGCTGCTCGAATTTGCATAGACTTGACTGGGCCCTGTCCAAATGGCGGTATGGTAACTAGGTCTCTAAGTTCTAACAAATGCGGGAAGGTGTGGGAAACTGTTCACAATGCCACAGTGGGTGGCAGGCAACATTGTAACCGAGGCTTTCCATTTGCCCTTCCCTCTTCTGTGACTTCATTTGCTCCTCACTATGACCCAGTGAAGGGACTAAAAAGGATACTGTTACCCCAGTTTCACAGACGTGGAAACTGAGGCTCAGGGCACTTCGGGGAGGCTCACAGGGCTGGCAGCCAGGAGAGCCAGCACTCAAAGGCCTGCTCTTGGGCCACCAAACCCTTGAAAGCCACACACAGCTTTGCTTGTCATATAAAAATCTGCTACTCAAGGTCCCTCGCCTGCTTGCAAATGGAATAAAAATATTTGCCGAGATGGGCAAGAAGTAAACTAAAAGACACATATTTGGAGAATATTTGGCGCCAGGAGCCAAGTTAGCTTAAATTTTCCCCCAAAAAAATATGAAAAAATTGTGTTTTTTTAACCCCTGTGACATTAGAAGAAATTGGAACACCATAAACTCAACAGCAATGAGCTTTAATCTGCAATGGCTAAATGCAAGAGTGGTGAGGGAATCATGTGACTCAGGCGAGTTCACCCCAAATCTGTAATAGGCAATAGCTATCATTTTTCCTCCTGTTTTGGATACTTTTTTTGTTTTTATTTTTCCTGAAAGGTGTTTTTTTTTTCATGTGTAAGAATATTTTTCTTATAGATCAGTACTTCCTTATTAATTTCTTCCCTACTAAGTTAAAGAGTGACTCTACATATAGGTTTAGGACTTAAAAGGTGTTTATTTTTTATTTTTATTTTTTTTTAAAGTTAAGGGAACTATCTTTGGTTGGTTGGTTGGTTGAGTGGTTAGACATCAGAGGTGGCTTTTAGTTTTTGAGACAACTAAGTTGTTCTGCAAACTTAAACTTATGTTTATTAAGAAACCTCAAGTTCGACCGCAAAACACCTTGACCTTGAAGCGTTTTCATACATTGTTTTAACTTCCAAGGGCCTTTTAGAAATTCTCTGCAGTTTCCAAAAAAAAAGCTTTATCTCAAGTTCAGCATTTCTTCCACTTTCAATTTTGCTTGGTGTCTATTAAATTCAAATAAAGGTCGCTATGATACTTGTGTTAGGTAAGGTTCTTCTGGATATAGGTGACAGAAACTTAAATGGTAAGAGGGAATCTGCTGACTCCCAAGATGGAGAAGGTCAGGGTGCCTCCAGATG
>PVKZ01008496.1:0-15750 GCA_004027375.1 Macroglossus sobrinus
CACACACAGATGCACACACATACACACGTGCACATGCACACACGTGCGCACACACATGCACACAGTCACTCACACATGCATGGCACCTGCGTTTAGACACACGCACATGCACACACACACATGCACAGGCTCACACACACGTGCACACATACACACATGCACGGCACCTGCATTTACACACACGCACATGCACACACGCGCACATGCACACGCACATGCATGGCACTTGCATTTAGACACGTACATGCACACACACTTACACACATGCACAAGCGCATACACACACATACAGGGCACCTGCATTTACACACATGCACACACATGCACACACACATGTGCACACACATGCACAAGCACACACACATGCACAAGTGCACACACACACGCACGCACATACACGCACGGCACCTGCATTTACACACACGCACACACATGCACACACACAGGCACAAGCACACACGCGCACATGCACACACACATGCACACGCACATGCATGGCACCTGCGTTTAGACACACACACATGCATACACACGTACACACATGCACACACACGCACACACGCACACATGCACGGCACTTGCATTTACACACATGCACACATGCACACACACGCATATGCACACACACGCATGGCACCTACGTTTAGACACATGCACATGCACACACTCACATGCACACACATGTGTGCACACATGCACACACACTCACACATGCACAAGTGCACACACACGCACACACACACACATGCACGGCACCTGCATTTAGACACACACACATGCACACACACTCACAAACATGCACAAGTGCACACACATGCACACACTCACACACATGCGCGCACATGCGTACACATGCACACACACTCACACATGTGCACAAGCACACACACGCACAAACACGTGCACACACACATGCACGGCACCTGCGTTCACGCGCGTTCTGAGAACGGTTCTGCGCCCGGCACGTCGACCCTCTCACGCGGTGACCCGCGTGCCATCTCTCTCTCTCCTGCTCAGCGAACTCCATCAAGCAGAGGAAGCCCAGGCTGCTGCTGCCGCCCGCCGAGCGGGGCCCCGAGTCCTCAGTCACCGTCCTCAAGGGGGACGCCCTGCTGCTCGAGTGCTTCGCGGAGGGCCTGTGAGTGCCGGGGTCACCGCTGCCGCTCGGGTGCTGCAGTCTCGCTAAGCAGGGGGGACCCGGTTCACCCCCCTTTCCCCGGCTCACCCCACTTTCCTCCGCTCCCCCCGGTGTGGGCTCCCCCTGGGCGGACCGGCCTGCGGGGCCCGGCGCAGTGTCCTGCGTCCACCCTCTCTGTGGCCCTCTCCCCCAGCCGCGTCCTCTGGGGCCAGCCTGCGGGGAGTAAAGGGCCCCAAACTTCCCGCGGTGGCTGCCGGGTCCCCTCTCCCCTGCTTGCCAGACACGGACAGGGAGGAAGGCAGTGACATCCAGCCACTTCCCACCAGCCACAGGGAGTTTCACCCCGACACCCCCCTTGTCACCCGCCCCTCACCCGGTCACTGCCCCTCACCCGTCCACACCTGCCCGCCACTCGCCATCCTCAGCCCCCTTCACGGGAGAGCAGGGTCTCTGGGGAGGGGACCCTTCGAGGAGGTTACGGGGACAAGGCCCGGCCCAGCCCTGGGGTCGCACGGACGGTGTCGGCCGCTCACCCACACCCCGGGAGGGCGGCTGTGACACGGGGTGGGGGCAGGTCTCGGGGTGCACGTGGAGATGACGTGCTAAGGGGAGTGTGTCCCGTGGGGGTTTTTTAATCTTTTATGTTTGTACTTTAGAAAGCGTGTGTCGTCTACTTCTCGTTTCCCAGGCCGACGCCGCAGGTGGCCTGGGAGAGAGTGGGTGGCGACTTGCCGCGGGGCAGAGAAACGAAAGAAAATCACGGCAAGGTCCTGAAGGTGGAGAACGTGACCTACGGGGACCGGGGGACGTACCGCTGCACGGCCAGCAACGCGCTGGGCGCCGCCGGCCACGCCTTCCACGTCACCGTGGAAGGTACGGTCCCCACCCCCATCCCCCCCAGCGGGCCGTTCCCTCCTGCTTCGGGAAGTGGGGGCCAACGCGGGAGGAGGGGGGGACGGGGCGCCCCAGGGCGCGTGCGAGAATGGGTGAGCCCTTCCCGGGGGCCCCAGGGGTACCGCACGCCATCCATGCGCTTTGTCACCCACCCACGAAGCCACACAGAAGGATCCGTGACAAGGGATGAGCTCGTGTTCGGGACGAAGCCCGATGGCCCCCCAATTTGCTCGGAGGGGCACCAGCCCAGCCCCCCCCCCCGTATCATGAGCGCCACCGTCCCTGTCACACGTGTGACACGGCGGACAGCCAGCCGCGGCCCGCAGGGGAGCCTGGGCCCCTCGCCCCGTATCGTGAGCGACACCGTCCCTGTCACACGTGTGACACGGCGGACAGCCAGCTGCGGCCCGCAGGGGAGCGTGGGCCCCTCGCCCCGTATCGTGAGCGACACCGTCCCTGTCACACGTGTGACACGGCGGACAGCCAGCCACGGCCCGCAGGGGAGCTCGGGCCGTGCCCCGTATCGTGAGCGACACCATCCCTGTCACACGTGTGACACGGCGGACAGCCAGCTGCGGCCCGCAGGGGAGCCTGGGCCCCTCGCCCCGTATCATGAGCGACACCGTCCCTGTCACACGTGTGACACGGCGGACAGCCAGCCGCGGCCCGCAGGGGAGCTCGGGCCGTGCGCCCCGACCCGCCACGCGCTGGCCGTGTCCTCAAGAACTCGCTTCACTGTCTGTGCCTCGGTCCCCGCGGGGACGTGAGCGGGCGAGGCCCTGGGCCACCGCGGGCCTCTCGCGGGCGCGTTTCTGCTTTGCCCACATCTGTGGTCCCGACGCTGTTCCATCCGTCGCCGTCGCTGACGGGGCAGGAAGAGCAGCCTGCGGTGTCCGTGCGAACTCGCCGCCCGCGGCGGGTGCAAAACCGCGTCGTGTTTATCTCTGTGAGCCGCGCCGCTGGGCGTGACGTCACGGCAATCAGCAGGTGATGACGTCATCCTTACTAAAGGGGGACCGCGAAACGTAGGAGGTGGGGGACCTCTGGCCAGGGGGTGGGGCTCCCGGCTCCCGCTGGGGGCGTGGCCGGCGCAGGCCGCCTCTGGCCTCTGACCAGTGGGGTGTCCCCTGCGGGGTGGGGTGCCGCTGACACTCATCAAGCTGACAGGGGTGATTGGGGGGCTGCGTGGGCTCTGCGTGGCCTGGAGGGCATTGTTCCTTCCAGGCCCCTATCCAGACAGCGGCGCCCTGGGGCTTCCCCCTACACTCCGGTAGAGCCCACCCCTTCCAGCTTCACGGGATCCCCCGTGGCCCGGCCAGCGTGGTAATTAACGGGGTGCAGTAAAACCTCAGACCCCACTTCTGCCCGGAAGCGAGCGTGAGCCAGAACCGTCGGGGGCACGCACTGCGCCCCCTTCCCGGGGGCCCCTCCCACCGCTCGTGTCACCAGCCGGGTTGGGGGGAGCAGAAACCCCAAGACGGGGCGGGGGGTGGGGGAAGGCGCAGAGGGCAGGAAGCTGGGTGCCGGCCGCCAACTGGGGCGCTTTCCTGGGACGTTCAGTGGTTCACCAGGATGTGCTGCGGGGGAGACCTGGGGGGTTCGTGCCCCCTCCGCCCGGAGCCACCGTGGTGCGGGGGGGGGGCTGTTTGTCTGGGTCCCCCCACCCCAGCCCGCGCCCGCCCAGCACCGCCACAGCCCACAGCCCGGGAGCAGAGCCCAATGGTTCGCCGCTCGGCCTGGAGCTGCTGACAGCGAGAGACCCTGCAGATGGCTGCCGAGCTGAACCTTTTAACAATCTGGCCACGTCTCCCTCCTGTAAGGCCGGAGCTTTCCAAAGAATTGCAAGGGCTGCAAAAAAAAAAAAAAAAAAAAGAAAGTCAAGGATGTAAAATAAATCTCTCAGTTTGAACAGTTGTCAGCGGGGACTCCACGGGGTCCAGGTTCCCTGAACAAATTGTCCTGGCTGTTCCTAAAAGGGCTATTAGCGCCATTGAGATGCAAATGATGTTTTTACTGGGAACACTTAATCCTGCCCAGAGTGAGAAGCTGGTGAATGTGCCCCCAGCTCTGGGTTAGGACAGCTCGGGCTGGTCACCCAGGCGGGCGAGAGGCACGGGACCCGAGGCACAGGGACGCAGCAGGCCCCCTCTCTTCTGAGCGTGAAAGCGGCATAAACAGAGCCCGTTGATCATCCGGGCGGCGAGCTCTCTTGCACTCGACCGGCCTCTGCTTTCCTGAGCCTTCGCTCTCCCGTCTTTTTGTGCCTTTCTGAGAAACGCACGTGACATCGCCAGGATCAGCCGCCCGGGAAAAGAGCAGTGGGGTGACCCTGGAGGACGAGGCCCTGTCTCCGTCCCCACGGGCCACTGGCCTCGTCCCCGCGGGCTGCTGGCCTCGTCCCCAAGCCCCTCGCTCCCGCAGGGTGCAGGCTGTCACTTCTGCAGCAGCGCCCTGAGGGCGGAGACACACCACCTTCTCAGGCCCTCTGCTGTGTGGCCGCCAGGACACCCTGACCAGGCGCAAGTGTCCGTGCACACTGCCCAGTTAGCAGAAAACTGCATACGCCATCTACAAATAAATATGCAGACTATGCATTCTTTAAGGTATAGTTCCATATTACACCATGTCTGTGTTAGATAACTAATCTGTAAGTTACGACCCATAAAATAAAAATATCAACTCTATAAATTACATACATAATATATATTGAATATGGTAAGGAATATATATTGACTATCTTGAAATGGCATCTAAAGACATTATAAATCCAGAAATCCAAATAGGACCACAGTCACATTTGAAATGATTCTTTGAAAACAAATTTGCATCAACAGTGTTGTAAACTTTCGAATCCTTTAAGACTGTTGAAGTTTTAGTAAGTAGAACAAGGAACCAACCATACATACGGACATAGTCATCATTGTTTTGCCTTTTTGAAGGAGGTCATGAATTCAGATGTCACCGACATATGTAAGAAAGCCTCATTTTCAAATAACACGTCTATTTTTTTAAAGTTTTGATTCAATCCGAGATGGATGAACCGAACTGTTTAAAAGTTATTTATAATATCTCTATCTATCTATCTATCTATCTATCTATCTATCTATCTATATTTAATAGGAATCTTTCCCTAAGGAAGTCACTTCTGTGTTGTAAATTTTATAGGCACCAAACTTCCTGAGGCATTTTGTGTTTCTCCTGGTGACAAAATCTCTAATCAGCTTGCTTATTCTAGTCTGAGTGTTCAGACACTTGCATCTGAGTTTTCAGCTGTGTAAGCTAAATTTATCATCTTTTTAATTTGCCGCGACGATGAGTAACGTTTCGGCGTCGGTAACTGTCATCACTCATCAGGCATCTTCAGAGAAGGGGGGGGGGTCCAGCAGTGGTGTTTTCTCCCCAGATTTCTGTTTTAACCGTTCCTTTTCTCTCTTTTGAGCATTTTTCTTCTTCCTCTTTTCAGCGAGACCCTCCCTCTCAGGAGTACGTGCCTGTTCTAATTTTGGCGAGCATCTCTTGGACGGTCTCTGCCCCTCGCCCCACCTCCACCCCCAGACGCGGCCTGCCCCGTCACCAGTGTCCCAAACTCCCTGTGGTTCTTCGGTGAACCACGGACAGCTGGCTGAGAGGTCAGGACTGGGGTCACGGTAGAGGCTGACCGGAAGTCGGTGACCCCCCTCCCCCGAGTGTCACCGCAGGCTCCGGGCAGCGGTCATTTCAGTGCAGCTCAGGCGTGGCGGGGGGCACGAAGGGGACGCTGGTGCCTCTCTGTGGCCCAGCTGATACAACAGTAATGACTCAGAAGTGACACTGGATCTACTCGGGAGGCTTGTCGCTGTCACCGGGCCGCTCGTCCGAGTGGGCCAGGGTGGGCTGGACGGCCCCTCCGAAGCTCCGCCCTCTGTCTGCGGGGACGGGTGGGGACAGGTGGTGACCGAAGCCCCTGTTCAGTCCTGATAGATGCGAACCTTGAGGAAGGTGGCCCCAAGAAGTCAGTGACACTTCTGGGATGGAAGGAAAAATAAGAATCCCGATTTTCTGATGCACGGAGATTAGAGAAGTGTCACTGTGCATAATCTCCTTTATTCGATTATTTTTTACTTGTGGTATTATTGACACATGTGAGTTTCAGGCGTACCCCGTAATGATTAATATCCGTCTACATCACAGAATGATCCCAATAACTCCAGTTACCGGCCATCACCTCACGTAGTCGCACCTTCTTGCCTTGTGGTTAGTTAGACCTTTGGCAATCTTTTCAGCTCTCGAATGCACAGCGCAGGCCGGCCAGCCGCGGCCACCGTGCTGTGTGTCCCCTCCCCCTCGGCTCCTTCACTGACTCGTCTCGCTTGTCTCCTGAACGTGTGACGAGCTTTCTGCTGTGGAGCTGCTTCTCGATCCCAAATGTGTGATTGCACTGTGACTTGTATACAAAGACAAGAAAGTAGCAGCAATACCGTCAGAAACGCACACGCACACGCACCAAGAAAAAACCCCCTTGCCTCAGAGAGCGACGAGCATTTTATAACTCGGACCGTTGCATCTTAAACTCGCCCTGTGCGGGTGTGAACACGGGTGTGAACACGGGTGTGCACTGCGGATTTAACGATTACGTCCACACCCGGTGGGATGAATACAGAAGCACGTCTCGCCTGTGAGCTTGCTCTTACCGGGGTGATCTGTGGATTTTTGGTTTCCTGGTGGATTTATAGGCATCGTCGTCCCATATAATTTTCTTCTCCTTTTCCTCCTTCCCTTAAAAAAAAAAAAAAAGGTTTAAATGACATTTTTCATTTTACATATCCCGGTACCTTAACGACGTTTGCCTCGAAGTGGGAATTCAGGTCATCTCGGGGGAAATAACCCAGCGCCCCTAGATGGGAGTAAGTACCTGCAGGCATCACGCAATTTTCCCCGGAATCGAATTATCCAAACCATCCACCCTTGAGTCGACATCTTTTATTCGCTCCTGACACGGTAATGGACTTAAGGTGACAAAACATGACAGTCATGTTTGCACAGAAGAAAAATGTCTCCTTCTGCGCTGAGCCACTCCTGAGCATGATAACGTTGGAGCCCTAGGCACAGAAGGATGCAAGCGATTTAAATATGCCTTCTCCTCCGTGGTTTTCAGGGCAAAAAGCTCAACGTTGTGACTAGGCTCCCCTCCGCCCCCCTCCACCTACCCCACAAAGACAATCTCTAGGCCACCGAGGTTCCCAAGTTCCTAGATAAATAGATGTGGCTGAGGATGTAAAGACGCTGTAAGCCAGTGATTAAGAACTATTTCAAATCGGGGCAGAACAGCTTAACTTCGCTGACATTTATCAGAATTATTGTTGAGCGTCGGCGGTGCTGGGCGCAGAGCTGCCCCGTGGCGCGCGCGCCCCGAGCGCGGCCGCAGCTCCTTCCGCCGCCGGCACAGCCCGGGGTGGCGCGTGCGCGCGGGCGGCGTCCCCGCGCCGGGCTTGTCGCGCGTGGCGGGGCCAGACCGCAGGCCCTGGGGACACGGCGGCCCCCCTCTGCCAGCGTGTCCCCGAGTGCGCGCGGCACGGGCCTGGGGAAGGCCCTGGGACCGCATGGGATGGCATGGGACGGCGTGGGGACAGCACGGGGACAGTCCAAGGATAGCATGGGACGGCCCAGGGACAGTATGAGGACAGCTCGGGGACAGTCCGGGGACAGCCTGGGATGGCCCGGGAATAGCACGGGGACACCCCCTGACGCCCCCTGACACCCCCTGGCGCCACCCTGCGCCCCCTCACCCTGGGACCCCTCCACCCGCACCCCGTGTTGCAGAGCCCCCTGACCCCGGGGACACCCCCTCACCCCGCACCCCGCACCCCGGGGGCACCCCCTCACCCCGCACCCCTCACCCCGCACCCCGGGGGCGCCCCTCACCCCGCACCCCGTGTTGCAGAGCCCCCGCGCTGGACGCGCAGGCCGCGCGGCGGCGTCTTCAGCAGCGGCGGCAGCGGCATTTTGCTGTGCGAGGCGGAGGGCGAGCCGGAGCCCGCCGTGCGCTGGACGGTCAACGGCGCCCCGCTGGACCGTGAGTGGGGCGCGGGGGGCGGGTCGGGCGGGGGTCAGGCCCGCCCTGCGGCCGCCGGGAAGCGCGGGGAGCCGTGAGGGGCTCTCTCTAAGCCCCTGCGATGCAGCTGGGATGCGTGGCTTTCCCACGCACCTGCCCTCCTCCGTCTCCGTGCTCACTCTGTGTAAAAACTAACAACACAGAGTGCGACAGAGGGCGCGTCTACAGAGGAGAGCCGGTGGCCGTCACCGTCCCCGGCTGGTCGGCTACCTGGTGGCCGTGTGACCTCAGGCCGCTCACCAGGTCTCCTGAAGCTTTAGACGCTCCCGGGAGGTCGGAGCTCGTGGCGGTGGGCGGTGACGGGCTGAGGACACTCAGGCAGCCAGCACAGCCGCTGGACGGGGGTCCACGGACCCCGGCTGGCCACGCACCGGCCACGTGGCCCAGCACGGACTGCCCCTCCTGCGGTCTGTGTCACCTGTGACATGTCCCCTGGGGCTCCCGCGGATTAAAGGACATGCCCGCTGGGGGTCCCCCCTTATGCTCCTCAATATTCTCAAACCTGAGACCTCCTCCTCGTGCTGACACTGAGAGGGGCGGTGATGAATCAGCTCCTGTGCCCGTCCGTCCCCCTCAGCGGGTCCCGAGACGCGCACAGCGCGTGACCCGTGGCGGGCAGGGCTGCGAGCGTGGGCTGCGCGTGCCGCGCGTGGCCACACCGCCGTCCTCTGCTCCCCGGCAGAGAGCCCGTTCGCCGGGGACGTCGTGTCCCCCCACGAGGTCAGCTTCACCAACCTGCAGCCGAACCACACGGCCGTGTACCAGTGCGAGGCGGCCAACGTGCATGGGACCATCCTGGCCAGCGCCAACGTGGACGTCGTGGGTGAGCGGCCGGGTGGCGGCTGGGGCGGTGTCCGGGGCCATGTCCGGGCCACACTCACCGCCTCGCTGAGCCTGGCACAGGACGCCCGGGGAGGCTCGGGCGTGGGACACTGTACTGAAGCCGCCCCCAGCGGCTGTGGCTGCGTCCCCAGCAAAGCCTGGGACCCGGGCGCTCCCCCACCCCGTGGCACTGCCCTGGGCGGGCGCCGGCCACTCTGCGTGGCCCGTGTCCTGTCTCACGTGACTGTGAGCGCCCGTGATCTTCTCGCAGACGTGCGCCCGCTGATCCAGACAGAGGACGGCGTGTCGTACGCGGCCGTGGCCGGGGCCAGCGCGCTCCTGCACTGCGAGTTCTTCGCCTCGCCCGAGGCCACCGTGACCTGGTAAGCGGGCTCCAGGGACCACCCTCTGCCCCTCCTGGGCTCGCCGGGCTATTGGTCCAGCCGCACCCACTCCCGGGGGGAGGCAGGGAGCCGAAGGGACGGTGACAGGAGTCGACAGGCGGAGCCGGCGTTTCCTGGGGGGACCGGCGAAGGTTGCGTGTGGGTTCATCTCATTGCGGTCCTGCAGGGGGGGGGGTCCGGGTGGTCCCTAAGCCCGTTTCATGCCCTGCACGGGTGTGAAAACCGCCCGGCGCGTGTTTTCGACGTAACATGTCCGTCTCTGACGGGGCGGTGAGCCCGGGCACGTGGCCGCGGGGGTCTGCCACGAGCGTCCCTTCGCTGGACACGCGTGGGGGGGACTGTCCCTCAGTAATTCTGCCGCCTCCCTCAGGGCTAGGGCCAGGGCGAGCCAGGCAGGGTCCCACGGGCGCAGTGTCGGGCCCCGCCAGCCGAGGATGCGCTCGTGTGAGTCACCGTGGATTGTAGTGAAGCGTGTCTCATTTTTTAAATACTCATTTAAAATGTGGTTTCTTTTGCTCATGGAGATTTTTTTTGACACCCCCTTAACCCGTCTCCCTTGGGCCCCGAGAATAATCACTGGCAGTGTTGGCAGCGGCAGCAGCGTTCACCCCAGGATGACCCAGGGACCGCGGTCCTCACCCCACCCCAAAGTCTGCCACGAGGGGTCTCGCTTTGCTTGCTGTTGTCACACCGCTCCAGTGTGTCGATAGTCTCCGGAGACACGTGACATCGTTCCCTTGATAGTATTCTGTCCTTGGTGGTTCCCATGTACGAAACACAGGGACTCTCCCTCACCGAAGACGTCACCTCTTAGAGAGCGTGGCGTGCCTACGTGTGACGTTGCGTGAGCACTGGCAGCGAGCTGGGATTTTTCCTTCTGGATGGGAGGTGGTGACATTTTGCCCCCGAGACGCGTCACGGCCACGCTGGCCTCAGCGCCCGGTGGGCAGCGGCCCGAGTCAGCCCTGTGGGATTTCGGCTGCCACAGCCGCGGGCCCCGAAGGTCACGGGTGACTCCGGCTGTGGCATCAGGTGCTGGGGACAAGGACACAGGCAGGAGAAGTGACTCGGGGACAGTCAGGGCAGACATGGCCGCGTCCCCAGCACGGGAGGACGTCCCAGACCCTGGCATTTCTGAAAGGCCCGGCCGGCCGGGACAGCAGGGGTGGGAGGACCTGGCTCCCCACGGAGCGCCCGGGGTTGGCCCTCAGCAAAAGGTTCGCCACCCATAAGCCGGGTGTTTGTTAAAGCTCTGAGGACAGGTGCAAAGTGGCACTGATGGCCGTGAGGAGCAGGGCGGGCTCCGGTGGGTGAAGCGGGCGAGGCACACCCCTGTGACCCGTCTGGGGGACTGCGGACCCCCGGGGCACCATCCGAGGCGTCTAAGCTCCCGGAGGGGGGACTCCTGAGTGACACTGGCCTGTCGCACCCACCCCGGCCTGTGGGACACCGGCCTGTCGCACCCCCGCCCACGCGGACTCTGCTCCCCCCCCCCGCAGGCAGCGGGCGGACGGGGCGCAGCCCCTGGAGGGCGGTCGCTACCGCACCCACGCCAACGGCACCCTGCAGATCGCCAAGGCCTCGCGCGACGACGCGGGCGCCTACTCGTGCTGGGTGGAGAACGCCCGGGGGAAGACGGCGGTCACCGCCAGCCTGGACGTGCGGGGTAAGGCGCTGTCGCCGCCACCCCTTCGCGCGGGCCCTCGTGACCCCCCCAACCCCTCCCGGCCCCCCGCGAGTCCCTGCGGGCGCGGGACGGCGTCCCCGAGCGTGGCCTAACGCAGCTTCACCCGGGTCTGGGCGGTTGGGGGGCGGGGCGGCCTTGGGGGGAGCGGGCGATGAGGGGAGCGGAGCGGTTTGCGCGGCTGGGCGGGGCGGTCGGGGGGCGGGCGATGAGGGGGTGTTTCCAAGACTGTATTTTATTGCAATGACCAGCGCAGGGAGCGTTAGGGGTAATCCGCCCTCTGAGCTGAGAAATTCACGAGTGACTTACGAACGCTGAGCTT
This sequence comes from Macroglossus sobrinus, assembly GCA_004027375.1. Classification (NCBI taxonomy): domain Eukaryota; kingdom Metazoa; phylum Chordata; class Mammalia; order Chiroptera; family Pteropodidae; genus Macroglossus; species Macroglossus sobrinus. The sequence goes on from PVKZ01008496.1 coordinate 11,356, forward strand.
GCCCGGGGTGACGGGGGTGACGGGGGTGACGGGGGGGCGGCGGGGCCGCTGTCCCCTCGGGATCGGGCGCGGCCTGGCGCCTTTTCTCCCCTGGGAACAGCCGCGGGGAGCCGCTGGGGCTTCTCTGAACCCCGGGTTTGACCTCGCTCGGAGTCCTCTGCGGGGGAAGCAGCAGGGGGCTCGCGGTCTTGGGGGGGCGGGTCCCCGTGACAGGGCAGGGCAGCGGCCTCCTCCCCCGGCGGCTGAGGGGTGGGCTGGCCTCGGCGTCCGCTCAGGCGCTCCTCCGGCCCCTCGCCCAGCCCCTCCGTCCATGGCCAGCCCCCTCCCCCCTCCCCCGAGCGAGGCGACTACACTGGGGTCCCCCTCCGCCCCGGGGGGGGGGTCTCCGTCACACAGACGTGCTCACAGGACGTCAGCTGCCTGAGATCACGGGTCCCAGAGCAGGACCGGAAGAAACGGTCCTGTCTGCAGCACCTCGAGTGTTTGTCCCCCCCACGCCCCGGTCCCGACTCCCTGAGCCCAGAGACTGGAGGGGGGCCTTGCTGGAGGGGGGCCTCGCTGGGCGGGTAATGACCGCGGCCCCTCACGCCCCAGCTGTCCGGGCCGGACCAGAGGGGGGCTCATGATGGCGGGAGTTGTGGGGGACCCTGGGGCGACCGGCGCGGCATGAGGGGCGACCGTCAGGCCCACGACTGTGGCCGGCAAAGCCGGGGACAGCAGCACGGGGTGGGGGGCCGGTGGGGGGAGCGGGGGACGGGGGGAACGGGGCCGTGCGCGGAGGCGGGGGCCTGACCCGTGTCTTCGGTGCAAACAGATGCCACGAGACTCCGGATTTCGCCCGCGCGCCCGCGCGTCCCCGTGTCCCACACGCTGGCCCTGCACTGCGAGAGCCGGTGTGACGCGCAGCTGCGGCCCGGCCTGCGGCTGAGCTGGCGCCGAGGCGGGGAGGCCCTGCTCGCCCACGGCGCGGACGCCGCCAGGTGGGTGCGCGCGCGGGGACGCGCTTGAAGGGGCCGGTGGCTTCCGGTCTCCACGGCGACACGGAGAAGGCCGCAGGCTCCGTGTCACGCTTCCCTGTCCCGCGGGCATCCCCCCGGCTTCGTGGCCGGTTCGCCCTGTGACGCGGTCCCTCCCGCTGGGGTGTGACACAGACGTCACCTCAGGAGTCTGGGGCGCGCGTAACGCGGGGGGCTCACGAACCCGTTGGACCGGCTGGGGGGAGCATGGGGGGAGGTCTCAGTTACAGGGCACTCAGGGGCGACACGGGCGACCAGAAACCGCGGCCACCCCGGCAGCCACACCCAGCCCCGCGCCTGAGCCCCGGGCAGGGCCCGGACCACGCCTGGATCCATGCCGGGGAGCCGGGCGGTGCGTGTCGCGGGCTGGGGTCTTCCGTGTGACTTCGGGGCTCCAGCCGCGCAGGGAACCATAGACCCCGCCTGTGGGGGTGCGTCCTATGTGGCCCAGCTTTGCGGTCCCTGCAGGGGTCTTGGATGACACTCAGGTGTGCCTCTGGCTGCCTCAGCGACCCAGCAAGTGACAGGAACGTACTTCCAGTTCTCCGTGGACGAGGAAGGGGGAGGGGCAGCAGCGGGCTGTGGGGGGGGGTGGCTGGAGCGATGGCGCAGGGGCAGGGACGGGCACACGGCAGGCAGGACGTCACCAAGCTCCTGCTGCTGGCACCCCCGTCCCTGTGCCCACACCCCCGGCAGCTTCTCCCGGAGAGAGCGCAGACGTCCCGTCGGGAGGCGCCTGGAGGTGCCTGAGCTGCGGGCTGTGCGCAGCCCCGACCCGCAGGTGCCAGGCCGCCCGGCGGCCGCTGTGGCCGTGAACGAGGGGGCAGTGTCACCGCAGCCCCAAGCGTCCCTCCCACAGCCCGGGCTCCTCGGGCTTCACAGGGCGCGACGTTCCAACTCCACTCGCGGAGGGTCCCTCTGCGCCCCCACCGGACGCCGCCCGCCTCAGCTCCGCGGCACAGCTGTGCGGCCGCGTTAACGCCGCACGGGTCACAGGTGCAGCCCGCGTGCTCGTGCGGAGAACCGTTCGCACGGGGTCGGCTCGGCCGAAAGTCGGCAAAAACGGAGCAGGTGGTAAAAGCTGCTTCCAAGTGATTTGCAAAGAGAAGAATAAGAGTGCTGGTCTGCCACCTAGTGTCACAGACGCCGTGTCACCCGTGAGCAGACGCCACCGTGTCCCCGCCCGTGCGTGGGACGGAGGGGGGGGACGGGGCAGAAGCCGGTCCTCGGCTTCACCCCAGGCCCGCACTCGGGGACGCTGGCCGGCCCCCCGGGACGCTGCCTGGGGCCCCGTGACGGCTCCCGGACGTCTGGATGAGGACCGTCCAAGTGTGCACGGCTGCTGTCGGTTCCGTGTGCTCTTCAGACACCGGTGACACAGCTGCCGTCACTGGCCCAGGTGACACCTGGTGACACGACTGTTGTCACTGACCCAGGTGACACCTGGTGACACGAGCTGTCACTGGCCCAGGTGACACCTGGTGACACGACTGTTGTCACTGGCCCAGGTGACACCTGGTGACACGGGCAGCCGTCACTGGCCCAGGTGACACCTGGTAACACGGCTGCCGTCACTGGCCCAGGTGACACCCGGTGACACGGGCCATTACTGGCCCAGGTGACACCTGGCGACATGGCTATCATCACTGACCCAGGTGACACCTTGTGACATGGTCTGTCACTGACCCAGGTGACACCTGGCCACATGGGCTGTGATCACTGACCCAGGCGACACCTGGATACATGGGCTGTCGTCACTGGCCCAGGTGACACCTGGCGACACGGACTATCATCACTGGCCCAGGCGACACCTGGCGACACGGACTGTCATCACTGGCCCAGGTGACACCTGGCGACACGGACTGTCATCACTGGCCCAGGCGACACCTGGCGACATGGGCTGTCATCACTGACCCAGGTGACACCCGGTGACACAGGCCGTCACTGGCCCAGGTGACACCTGGCGACACGAGCTGTCACTGACCCAGGTGACACCCGGTGACACGGCTGTCGTCCCTGACCCAGGTGACACCCGGCGACATGGGCTGTCGTCCCTGACCCAGGTGACACCCGGTGACACGGCTGTCGTCCCTGACCCAGGTGACACCTGGTGACATGGGCTGTCGTCACTGACCCAGGTGACACCCGGCGACATGGGCTGTCATCCCTGGCCCAGGCGTCACTGGAAACAGACGCAGACGCAGACGTGGTGGGCGGTGCTTTGGTCTCAGGGTCCGGCTGGGGGTCCTCGGAGGGAACGTGCGTCCTGTGACGTGTTTACCGTCGTCGTCATCAGTGTTGTTGTTATCATTATCATCATCATCGTCGTCGTCCCCTGACGCCGTGGGACGGGGACACGCAGTCCCGCAGCCCTGGGTGTCCGCGTGGGCCTCGTCCGTCCCCGTCACGGCTGGCTTCTCCCCGCAGGATCACCGTGGACGGAGCTAACCTGACGGTGGCCAACGTCACCGTGCAGGACGAGGGCGTCTACGCCTGCTCGGCCCAGACCGAGCTGGACAGCGTCACGGAGGAAATCCAGGTGACCGTCCTCGGTGAGTGCCTGGCGGCCCCTCCCCCTGCCGGCCGGTCCCCGTCACGTCTGCCAGCAGCGGTGGCGGCGTGCGCCCTGCACAGGTCCTGCCGGGCGACTTGTCCCCTCCAGCAGTGACAGCTTTCCACGCCGAGTCCCCTCCTGGCTGTGAGGAAGGTGGCAGCGACGCCCCCTCCCTGGGGGTGGCTCTGCGTGGCAGCGGGAGGCGGGGCGGTTCCCCTGCCACAGCCGAAGGCCCCTTGAGTTCTTGGGGCACACGCAGACCCGCGCCTCCCGGCGTGTGGGGTCAGGGGCAGGGGGCGCCCGCGTTCTGTCCTCCAGCTAGAACAGAATCGTAATCAAGGGAGGCCCTGAGACGCTCCGGAGGGGACAGACGTGGCCGAGGGCTGGCCAGCAGAGGGCCCGGGGCGGGGCTGGCTGAGCGCCTGGGGGAGGGGCCGGGTGAACAGAGGCCACGCCCTGCGCTCCGATCACCGTCCTTGTCCCTTTGTCCCCTTTCCCCTCTGATTAGACGTCCCGGACCCCCCGGAGAGCCTCCGCCTGTCGGAGAGACAGGACAGGAGCGTCCGGCTGACGTGGGAGGCGGGGGACGCCCACCACAGCAACATCAGCGGTAGGGACCCCAGGACGTCCGCTGGGGGGGGGGCGGGAACCGGCCCGAAGCCCTGTGACCGCAGCCGGGGGCGGGGTGGGGGGGCCAGCGCGGAGCTCAGCACCCCGAGCCCGTTTCCGGGCCGCCCTGACCTGTCCCCCGGCCCCTGCCCCCCGTCCCCCGTCCCCCGCCAGAGTACATCATCGAGTTCGAAGGGAACAGGGAGGACCCCGGCC
>PVKZ01008497.1:0-15668 GCA_004027375.1 Macroglossus sobrinus
TCATCACCATCACCATCATCACCATCACCATCATCATCATCACCACCATCATCATCAGCATCATCAACATCACCACCACCATCATCATCATCATCATCATCATCACCACCATCACCACCATCATCATCATCATCAGCTACCTTTTGTGGAGTGCCTATCACATGTCCAGCTTGTGCCGAGCACTCACAGGCATTAGTGGTTATTAATGCCAGTGTCACATACTATGTGACTTAGCGTAACAGGCAGCCAGAGCCATCAGTTTCACCCGGTATGGCAAATGTGAGACACCACGGCCAGGCTGCACGAGCTGCTGCAGGAGAACGAGCGTGTGCTTTGTGTCCCCTCACAGGCGGGGGACTGTCAGGGGGACTGTCAGACCAGGGGGCTGTCTAGACACGGGATGATGAGCTGGAGAATGCAGCCATGCTCCTATTGGGGGTGACCCCACCCCCACCCCACTACCACCCGGCATGACTTGTGCATTTGCTGGCCACTTATTTACACCCCCACTACACAGAGAGTGGTCCGCGATCAGCCGCATTCATGTCACCTAGGAGCTTGTTAGAAATTCGGAGCCTGGGACCCCACCCCTGACCTCCGACTCAGAATCTGCATTCTGACTGGATCCCGGGTTAGTTCTGTGTGCTCTAACGTTTGGGATGCTGCCCCGTCTCCACCACACAAGATGGCTAGTGTCTGTCGGCACTGTAGGGCGTGCACAGACACATTGCCACAGGCCTTCTCTCGCCAGTTCATTCATTCATTTGACAGATACAGGATGCCCACCGTGTGTCCTGCCCACGTGCAGCTTACAGTCTGGTGTCCCCGCCCCGCTCCCCCAGACAGGTAACTCCACCGACGAAGGAAAACAAAGCTCCGCCAGCTTACTAGACTTGGGGGAAACCCGGGCCACCCATAACCAGAGTGAGGTTTCAGCACAGACATCCTTTTCCCAAGTCCTGGCTCCTTCCACTTTGAAACTTTTTGCACTTTGCACTTTTTCATCTACCATCATCAGGGCAAATGAAAGCAGCCGCGGCATCTGCCTGTCTTAACTGCCGACTCATCCTAAAGGCGGGGCTGGGGACCAGGGAGCCACTCGGGGTGACTGCGGGCTTCGGTCACGAGCTCATCTGGAGTCGGTGACAGTTTCATTCACTGGGGTGGATTTGCTTTGCTCGAAGCTCTCGCTCAGTTTCTACAGCTCCAAATCAGAGGCATTTAAAGACCACTCAGAAAAATATGCTACACTAGATTTTAATGAATCTCCACCTTCGACTCTACCTTCCTACCATTTAAAATTAAAACAGAGATCTAGATTATGTCCAAAGTCCTACCTCAAGTCCCCTCCTCACCTGGACGTCCGAAAACTTGAAAATTATTTTGTTCTTATTGAGTTCCATTTAGCTTAGTTCTGCTTTCTCATAAAGATGCCATGAGACCTGGTTTAAGCATCAGCATCTCCACATTTCTGTGATTCCAGAGAAATTACTCAGGAGCCTCAGTGTTCTCATCTGTAAAATCGGGGAAATAAAAATAAATAAAATAAAATAAAATAATAAAATAATAAAATTAATAAAATAAGATAAAATAATAATAAAATAAAATAAAATAGGGGAAATAGAAACATCCCACAGAATTTTGGGGGACTTCACGGAGGCAACGTGTGTGCTGTGCTCAGGCCGAGCCCCAGCCCTGACAAATATGCACTCACTAAGCAGCAGGTTGCTCCTGCCTCCCTTTTTTCTGGGAACATTCCAGGGGGCTGCTGAGGGACCTTGCTGTCATAGATGCCTGACAGTAAGCCCGCTGCCATCTCTTCTGTGATACTCAGGAAAACAAGGAGGCAGCTGTGAGAGCCTCGGATGGAGGATGGGGCTGCGAGAGTCTGCGGGGACATAATTATGACATTCTGCTGGTTTGCCCACCTCAGGAAACTCGCCAATATGTGAGCCTTCCATTGGCCCTGAGACAGAAGCTGTAAATGCCAGACATCCATCTTCCCAGACTCCCTTGCAGCTACAAAGCAGCCTCCCAATGGCCCCCCAGCAAGACTTCGACTCAGGAGACGGGGCCTGTAAAAAACCCGCTCTGCCCAGAGTGTCACAGAAGTGAGAACTACAGCCAGTGCCCAGAAGCCATGGTGCCCAGTCTCTGTAGCACCAGTAGTGGCTCTGCCTCCCATGGCAATAATGATGTCTATTAGCTATTCTGATGACCAAACCTCATCAGGCTGGGCCTGACTCTCTTGGCTTCTTAAAGAATCTGGGAACTCCCTACACCCAGAGTGGGCCACTTCTCTGTTGAAATTGAACAGGGTCTCCTGCTGAAGCAAAGGAGCCTATCAGAGGCATCCCTCAGTTCAACGTCTGGTCTTGAACTTGGCCTGTTGAGAGACGTCAGCGCGTGCTGATGGAGGAAGCCCCAGGACTGCCCCGCCTCCAGCGGGCTGCGTGAGTGCTTCTCAAAATGAGGTCCCTGGGACACATGTGTCAGGGTCCACTACAGTGTCACCAGGGTATTGATCGATTAAAATGCAGATTCCCGGCCCTCCCTCTGCAGATTCTGGAGCTGTGGTTCAGAAATATGCATTTTTAGCAAGCCCCGCCCCCAGGCAACTGTTAAGCTCACTAAAGTGTGACAACCTCTGGCAGGCGGTGCTTCCTGCCCTGACGTTCTCCACGTAAACAGCAGCTACATCTGTGTGGCCCAGAGGCCACCTATTCGTCCCGGGGACTCTGACTGGCCCAGGTCCCATCCGGCTGCGCCGAGCACTCAGGGGAGCCAGCATCTGACACCTCGCTCACTGCCGGTGACCACACAGGCCGCAGGACTCAGCACCACGCCCGGGCTATTCCAACCTGGTCCATCCATGAACCGCTTCTGATCGGTCTGCCACACCGTCACTGGGGAGGTCGACGGTAAGCCTTTAGAAGCTACTTGGGCATTTTGCCAGCAGAGTTTTAAGTCTGCTGACTCTGTATCGCAAGTTAGGGACTTATCTTTTTTGGGACTCGGTTTTCTGGTCCATTTTTTTTTTTTTTAGTAATATATTTTTATTGTCTTCTAGAAAAGTATCAGCCCATGATAGATTGGGGGAGGGGAGAACTTTGTCCTCCAGCTGGTCCTTCGTCACAGGTGGTCTATGGCACTGCAAAATCATCATACAGTCTGTAAACCGCCAGTCACTTTGGGGGTTCTGAACAGTGCTGGCCCGGACTCAGGTCCTTAACTGCATCTGGACGCACCTGTCCCTGGGGGCTGTGACCTTCTCTCTTCCCATCCACAGGGCTTCTCATTCTGAGACTAGATTAGTACCTGGCATTCAAAGGACATTTTGTTGCTGGGTAGAATAATGGAAAGAATCGTTACTAGTCAGAAACAAAAGAAAAACTTCATGTTTTTTCCAGGGTCCATGTAGGTGGCTCTGAGCTAACCCTAGTCCCATCTCCACCCCAGTCAATACTGATCCCCAGATCAGATGTGACCAAGGCCCAGAGAGCTTTTAGGGTTCAGCTGTTTAAATGTGAAAGCAGCAAGTTCCATTTTCTCTTTCGATTCCTTATCTATAACATCTGTTTCTGACATCTTGTGAAATGAGAAACCTAATTTTCAACTTCATTGAAATGTAATTGAAGTATACTGAATCACATATGTGTATAATGTAGTTTGATCAGTTTTGAAATGTGCATATAACTGTGAAGCCATCGTGACAGCCAAGATAACAAACACTTCTATCACCCCCAAATGTTTCCTCTAACAAAACAAACTCTCCTTCCCCCCAACTCCACCTCCAGGCAACCATGAAATCACTAACTTGCTTTCTGTCACTCTAGGAGAGTTTGCCTTTTCTAGGATTTTAAACACATGTGATGATAACTGATCGCTTTTTTGATTCTGACTTCTTCCACTTGGCATACTCCTTTTGAGATCCATCCACATCCCTGCAAGAATCGATAGTTCATTCCTTTGCAGGGCTGCGTAGTATTCCATTGCATGGAGAGTCCATGATTCATTTTATCCATTCCACTGGGAAAACCAATTTTAAAAAACGAAAATTTTTTAAAAAGGAAGAGAGGGAAAAGAGGGGGAAAAAAAGAAAATATTTTAAAAGGGAAGAGGTAGAAAAAGAGAAAAACAATCATGGAGCACACTTATCTGAGACTGTTCCCACCTCAGGACATTTGCACATGCCCTTTCTTGGCCGGGGATGCTCATGTCCCCAACACTTGGCATAGCTGACACCTTCTCATTCACATCTCAGACATTACTTCCTCAGAGGCCTTCCCTGGTCCCCCTGATATTCCACTCTGGGCTCCCACCCAAGTCACTCTCCATCACTTTGAATAATTTCATCTTCTCTAAAGTACTTACCATTCTCTGAATTCAGTGATTTTTTTTTTGGGGGGGGGCGGGGTATGTATATCCTTTTCATGAGAAGAACCAGCATCTTATCTGTCTTGTTTGCCATTATACCCTTCATGCCTCAAATATGAACTGGCACATAGTAGGTGCTCAATAAATGTCACTTAATGAATTTACACGTGAATGAATGAATGAATGAATGAATGAGAAGGTAAGGGCGTCACTATAGATCGGATTGTGTTTTTTAAAGTTATAAAACGTTTGGTTGGGGAAAATCTCAGCACTCCCCGATATAGTAACCGCATTTGGGAGGCCACCCACCAACGCCGAGGGCTACTCATAGATCATTCCGGAAGCCAGGAGGAGACGGGACGGAGCAGCCAAGACATGCAAACCTATTTAATGCGATGGTGAGAAAATCCGCCTGGGCTCTCCCCACTGCCCTGGCTGGCTCCTACGCATCCACAAATCATCCGAAATGCTAAATCACATTTAGACCCCTCGGACTGGGACCACGGGGAACTCTGGAGGACACTCATGCATAATTTACATACTGCCAAGCTCCTGAGAGCCTCTAAATAAAGCCCCTGGAGGCCCCCGTGCGCTATTTTTGAGGAGAAGGACATCAAGTGACAGATTAAATCGAGTCTACTCCCTCAGCACCAGGGAGAGACGAAGCCTCGCCCTCCCCTTGCTGACACCTGCGTACGTCTTAAACTGAATATGCCGTCAGAGGCTCCCCGGGAAGCCGTGACGTCGGAAGTGGTACCCATGGCCTCTCACCTCTCCCCTTTGACCCAGCTCCCCTGCTAACAGGTATTTCTGCTCAGACTTTCATGCTTTTTCCAGAATCTGACCATAAAAAGTGTTTTCATCCCAACCACGGGATGGGGGTTGGGGGGGGAGGTTATTCGCAAGAGCACTTTGCTTTCTGCCAGGAAATGTTAAATGACATTTGGTCATAATATGGATGTAATAGTAGTTGTGAGTTGGTCCATGCAGCAACCATGAGTGGGTCTGAACCCAGAAAAACAATCACACACACCTGGGAGGGGCGGACAGGCTGACAGGAGGGTTCTCTATCTCAAATGTTAGATTTGGTGACAGAATGCTCTGTCGTGATGACCGTGACAAAAATGGAAGGCGAAAAGGCCAGAAAAGTGAGGCCTGAGTCAACCCCGCGAGTCCCTTCTACCTTTCCAGGGGCCCCGAGAAAAACAGCACTTGTTTAATTGTTTTGTTATGTTTTCTGTATAACTCAAAGGAGTCTACATACTCATAACAAACAAATAAACAAATAAATACATGAGCCAAATAAACCACCAGGCGAATACAGGCTGGTACCTGAGCAATAGCCCTTTACACATCCACCAGCACTCACGAACCTTCCAGAAACATGAAGTCCATCTATCCAGGGCCCAGACGACCCCCATGCACGACTGGGCTTGGGCTCACGTGTGACTTGCTCTAGTTCCAGTTTTCTTTATTAGCTGGGACTTCCTGTTAGGATGTTGGCAAGTCCCTGAGATCGAGCACTGCTCTTTTCCTTGCTCTCATGCTGTTCCACTCGCCCCCAACACTGAGCCAGGCAGTAACTCACTCCCAGGAAACTATGGGATTCATTGCCTGCCAACAAGAAACGTACGATAGGGCTTTTTATAACTCCCATGCCTAGCACATTACTCTGTAAAGTGAATGAGTAAATGGATGGATGGATGGATGGATGGATGGATGGATGGATGGATGGATGGATGGATGGATGATGGATGATGGATGATGGATGATGGATGGATAATGATATTTTAACCATCGCTTGAGCCTCACAACAACCCTCTCAACAATAACAGTTAACACTTACATTGTGCTAATTATACACCAGCTACTATTCTAAATTCTTCATACACATCAACTCTTTTAACCCTGAAGAGCTCTATGGAATAAGGACTGTTATTATCTCCATTTACCAGATGAAGAAACTCTTGGAGACATCTGGAGGTCACGCGGGTAGGAGGAGGGAGGGCGAGCACTGTGCCCCCTCCCCACGAGCTCCACTTTATGGAGCAGGAAAAAGAGGGCAGTGATCTGAATTTGACCAAGGCTACCCCCCTCTATGGGTGCATGGCTAGGACGGTGTTCCCAGGAGACTGTTGACTGACATGACAGAGCCAGGATGTGAACCCCAACAGTCCGACTCCAACACCCACGTAGGAAATGTGGCATCAAGCTTGTCCGTGGAAAATATTTGAGATCAGTCAAAGAGAGATTATTGGGGGCAGGGGGGGAGGGGTCTGAGATAAGAGGCAGGTTTTCTCCATACTATTCTCCCAAACTGGAGGTTCCGTGGGGTCCAGGAAGGAAAGAGAAAAATAAAAACAAACCTGGAAAACAGGGGCTCCACCTCAACTCTCCTGAAACCATCCCGTTTGGGTTGGAGGAGAGGTTTGCTGGCATCTTTCCACCCTCAGTCCCCTGGCGAAGGCCGCAGCACATCTCGAGCCAAGTTCTGTGCGAAAGTGACAACCCTTCCAGCCCGAGTGCAGTTCAGAGCAAGGCTTCTCGGGGGTTTTACTACAACATGTGTCCAAGAGTCTTTGGTGGAGGAGGCTGGAGGGCAGGACGAAGGAGTGGAGCTGGGACAGGAGGAGAATTATGAACGGGAAGAGGAGGAAGAAGTCGGAGCCCGTTGCTGACATGAGTGCGGAGGTGTGCGTGGTTTGCGGACTGTGACTTAGAGAGTCTTCTGTTTGGAGAAGGCTCGAGGAGGCAGGGCGTCACCGATGTGGAACTGGGACACGTGAGGTTCTGCCATTTAAAAGTCCCCGTGAAACTGGATAGTACGTCCAAGGGAGCCGTGGTGTCACCGTGGCGGAGAAAGAAATTACAGTGCGATCATTAAGAAAACGGTTGAGCTGGAGAAGAAATAAGGAGGGAAAGAGACGGGGAGAGGGGGCGCTAGCCCCTTACCCCTTTTCTTATTCGTCACACATGTGGAGCTGCAAGGGTTTGAATGGCACAAGCGTGATGAATTCAAGTTTATTTTGGAGAGGAGTTGACTCTAACGGTAGCCCCAAGAAGAAACATCCTTCCTTCACAGCAAGCACTTTCTCAGCAGAGAGAAATCTAAAATAGTCCCGATGAAAATCATAGCTCAGCCGAGACTTGTGGGATTTGTAAATTATTACCACCAGTGGGAGTGACAGGCCTTGCGCACAGGCCGACGGGCCCACAGGCCGACAGGCGCCTGGCCCCCGAGGTGGTTCTGAAAGCAGACCTGGGCATGTTGAATTCTACCAAACAGAAACCAAAAGGTGTTTTTTCCTCCGCGGACGTGGACGGAGCCGCCGTCATCCTCAGGCAACGTCTGGCGGCGCACGAGCCTTTTGATAAAACCAAGACGCACAGCTCTGAGATTTTTTTTTTTTTCAATGTGCTTTAAAAAGGGAGGAAGTGGCAGAGTAGACTTTTCTTAAAGTTGGTTGCAAGACATTTGCAAGAAATCTAGGTACCTTGGTTTCTCTAGATGTCCCACTGGGAGGACATGAGGGGATCTAGTTGATGAATGAACATGAGTTTCCTAGCAGACCCCCAAATGCACCCAGCAGTTCACGGCTGCTTCCCAACAGATGACACACACGAACTAATCGTCGCTGTTCACTGGGTCCCCAAGTCCTAGCTTGAAAATGGGAATCCGTGAGCCCCCTGGGGTTTCTGGACATCCCACGTATCACTGGGTTCCAGAAATTAGCGGCGCTGTAGTGCATGGAGGTAATTTCCTTTCTCTCTCTCTCTCTCTCTCTCTCTCTCTCTCTCTCTCTCTCTCTCTCTCTCTCTCTCTTTCTCTCTCTCTCTCTCAATCAAAAATAAGCAAAGGTTTTCTTTTTGTAAATTCGATCAGTCTTTTCTACTTTCTCCACCTCGAGACACTTCCTTTGGGAGGGTTTTACGCGCAGACACCCCTTAGCGAGGCTGTGCTGCGTGCGTGCGGGGTGTGCAGTGAATTTAAGTGCAAGACGCGCCCGGGGACGGAGAGTCAAAATCGCAGGCACTGGCCCTTGCCTTGCGGCCGCCAGCGGTGGGGATGGCCCCGCACGAGACCGCGGACGCAGTTGGCTGCGCGGCCAGGCGGTGTGGGACCCTCGGCCCGGATGCGGGCAGCTGAGCACCAGGCCCGCCCTCCGCTCGCCACCGCTGCGTTTGTCGCCGGAGCCGGCGCCTGGGCGCCTCGTCCCAGCGCTGTCGCAGGCGCCGGGCTGGAGATAGCCCTCGGCTGTGGGCGGCGGAGTCCCCGCGAAAGGGCGCCTTTGCGCCGCGGGGACCTGGCCGCCGGAGAGAGAGCGTGCCGAGGGCGCACAGCCGAGACGCCGCCCGGGCTCCGGGGTCCCCTCCGAGCCTGCGCCCCCAGGCCTTGGGCTCCATGCCTCCGCAGTGGCCGAAGGGGAGGTGAGGATCCGAGCGACAGCAGTTCGGTTAAGGCAGGAGTTTCTGAAACCCCCAGGAATGCAAGTTCCAGGGCTTGGAACAGGGACGGAGCCTAGAGGTGGGCTTTCCCGTCTTGGTCTCCGCGTTCTGTCCTGTTTCCTAGCCTGCCCGCACCCCATCCTCCCACCACGCTAGCCCCCATCCTAGGAGAGAGTACTAAGGACTAGGTACTTGCACCTCAACCCTTCCTCCTACTCCCTTCCCCGCCCCCCACAAACTTTCAGACGAGAAAAATACAAATAAAACCATTATGGTTAATGCGAGTGCATCCAGGTGCCCGCGTCCCAACACACACACGGCCGGGCGCAGCCACCACCGCCACCCACTCCGTCCCTCCCACCTCCGCGGAGGGGGGTGGGGTGGGGGGGCCGGGAACCTGAGCTCCCGGCTCCGGCCCGAACCTTTCCCCATCAATAACGTCGATACCATCGCCGGGGCCTGCACCCCTGCCCCCGGGGCGCGGGGGCCGCCTTTTCTCTGCTTTTGACTTGGCGGAAGAAAACGAAACCTCCTCTACTGCCCTCCTAGCTTCGGCCGGGGGCCGGCGGGGGCCTGGGGCTGGGGGCTGAGGCCGTTGGGGCGACGGGGGCGCGGGCAGAGCTCAGGGAGGGGGGACACGTCCTGCAGGTCTTGGGTGCCCAACCCGCGCCCGAGGAAAGAGAAGGAGGGTCCGGGGCGCAGGCCAGGCCTCATCCCAGGCTCCATCCCAGACCCCGAGGTCAGGCTGGGCCAGAATGATGTTTTCGCGGGTGGAAGAACCAGGCCTCCGACCGGGGAGGCTCGACATCGTCCTCGTCCTCCCCGCCCAGGGCCGGGCATGAAGCCGAGAGGCTCGGAACCCCTGTAACCGGGAGCTCCGTTGTGCTGGGGACACAGCCCTTCCGCCCCGCCAGCCTGCCACAGACGCTCTGCTAGGTCGTGGGGAACCCGAGGGCCGTGTGGGGGAGAAACGCAGGCAGCAAGCCCTCCCAATGCGAGTGTGCACCACTCGCCAGGTGCCTCCCCCGGATGCGGTTCTTGTGGGCCCACGAGGTCACGACCCTGGCGCAGCCAACGCTTCTCTTTCGGGCCACCCCCCATTCTCTAGCGGGGACCGGCCCCACAGTGTCCGGCCCTGTCGTGGAAATGGCAAGTGCGAGCCCCGCGCGCCCGCACCACCCCCCCCCCCGCCACATCCCTCTGGATTTCGCCCGCCGCTGCCCCACCCAAGGCTGGCACCGCGCGGCCCCCTGGAGAGCGCGCCGGTCTGGTGAGCGAGCGAGGCGTGGCAGGGGCTCCAGGGGTGGCACGTCGCGCGCACTCGCCACCTTCCCCTCGGCCCGCACACAAGGAAAAGCCACTCCCTCTTCTGCCTCCGTTTTTATGATGATGATGATGATGATGATGGTGGTGATTCATTTAGTTATTTCTCTGCCTCGCTGCACGCGAAGCCTAACCCTCGCCCTGACTCCGCGGCGCCCGCGTCAGCGACCTTTGGCACTCGGGCCCGAGACAATGGCCCGTAATTGATGTATTGCCACCAACAATAAAGACCAATTCTGCTCTCCCCGCCATTCCGACTATCCCCCTCCTCCCATCCCCCCCCTCCTCCTCCACCGCCCCTCTCCTCTCTCCGGGCCACAGAGGGAAAGAAAACAAGGAATTAGCTGGGGATGCCGCGCGCGCAGCGCGACGCCCGCCTGTACGCCGTCCGTCGAGGACGCAGAAGAACGAAAGAAGTTATCAAACTTTGGGTCCTCTCCATTAGTTAGTCTCCGCTCGCCCATTTTTTATAGTTAACTCTCCAGAAGCTGCTTTTTGCGTGAGCATTTGTTTGCTTGTTTGTTTTCGTGTTGAAGGGGGGAGGGAAAGCTCCCCCCCCCCACACACAACGGGGGGCCTTAAGCTTAATCACAGGCAGAGCCAGTAACGAACACAAGTGGAGCTTCCCACGGCGCAAGCGGCGCGTCGCGCGGAGCCAGAGGAAGGGTGTGCGGGATCGCCAGCTCGGCTGGGTTTCTGGCCGCACGCGGTGCCCCGAGGCCCCGATTTCAAGACGCGAAGATCATCGGTAGAGACCCAGGCGGGTGTGCGGCTCCGAACGCGGCCTTATTCAGAGACACGGGGGGTGCACGGGCGCGTCCGTGGACCTGTGGGAGTGCGGACGCGTGCGTCCGCGAGGACCAGTGTGCGGGGTGAGGTGGGTGCGGGATTTCCACGGACTCTTGCACACTTTCCCGGAGGTCTGCGGGGGGTGGGGGGAGAGAGCGCGCGGCCCGCACCCCAGGAGCACGCAGATCCATCTTGGCTGAGGGATCTCTTTAAATATTCAGTGAGAAATAATGGCATTTGAAGCATCACCTAAGGAAACATTATTATCTTCATTCTTCAACATCAGCCCCACTGATAGCTTCGTTTGTCTTTTTATCAAAATCTACTGGAACCAACAGGACCTGGGGAGAAAGGCAAAGCGAGGTGGAAGAGAGGGTGTGTGTGTGTGTGTGTGTGTGTGTGTGAGTGACCGAGCCAGCGAGTGAGGGCAGAGGAGAGGGAAAAAAAAGGGGGGGAGAAGAGAAAAAGGTGAACAGGGAGAAAGAAAGAAAAAAAAGTTATAACAAGGGTGGGGGCAGCAGGAGGAAAACAAACATTCACCCACACACAAAAGATTTAGAGTTTTTTTTTAAAGGCACTACGAAAAAAAAAAGAGCCATTTGAGGGAGCGCGGTAAGGAAGCCGAGCACCCGAAAGTCTGCTCGAAAGACGGGTGCCCACTTCGCGCGAACCGACCGTGGCGCTTCCCAGACTCCAGGGCGCTCCGGAATTGGGGCGTCCTTATGAGCCCTCTCCTTTCCCGATCGCGAGATAGGGCAGGGATTGAGTATCTGCACACACCCCCCCTCCCCTCCCCATCACTCAACCCAAGTTTTAGTTCGTCCTTCGGGCGCAGGACTTCGGGAACCCTGGAGCGAGGAGACCCCGAGGCGCGAAGGGGGAAGAGCCGAGCCGAGCCGAGGACGCAGCCTCAGGTTCGCGGGCGCCCCAGCCCAGCGCAGGGAGTGCGGGGCCCGGGCTCCCGATTCGGGGCTCCGGGGCGCGCGGGCAGGGAGGCTGCCTCCCCGCCTGCGGAGATGGAGCTCGAGCGAAAAGTTTGGGTGCAGCTCTCCGCAAGTGCCCGAGCGCTGGCTGCAAGCTTCCGCTGGGCCGAGCAGCAAAGGACGGGGACCCCCGCCCCCACTCGCGGCTCGGCGCGGCCACCTCGTCGCCGCGAGCCTGGGGCGCGGCCCCCTCCCCGGCCGGGGAGCCCGGGGGTCCTGGGCACTGGCCTCGCTCTGGGCCCGGCCGGGCTGGGGCGGGTGGCGGCGTGCAGGGTACGCGGCGGCCCCTCCCCTCCCCTCCCCCCGCACCCCCCCCCCTCCCCCGGCTGGAGCTGAACTCGGATCCCAGAACGGTCGCCGCTCTCCGCCCGCCCCGGGCTCGGAGGCGCCACCGCCGCCGCCGCCTCCCCGCGGAGTGACGCGCCCTGTAGCCAACCGGGGCAGCCGGGGGGGGAGGTCCGGGAGGGGTCCTGGGCGGAGCCGGGCCGCCCCTTATCCCACGGGCTCGGGGCTGCTTCTCCCGAAAACTTCAGCCCTAATTGTCCTGGGAATGTCCGAGGTAGAGAAAGGGAGCGAGGGAGGAAGCGAAGGCTGGAGGATCGGGGCCCTCCGAGCAGGCTCGGGGGGGGGGGCGGGAGAGCGGCCCCTCCCCCCACACCCCAAACCCATCACGTTCCCAAACCTTGCCTCGGTCCTCTTCTCCGCGCCCCCCGCGAGCCCGGGATCCAGGGGCTGGAGAACTCGGGGCGAAGGAGCGCCGAGCCAGGCGGCGAGCGGGCGGGCGGGAGGCCGGGCCGAGGGCGGGGGGCGGACCGGCGTGGGGCTGGCTCTTTCCCACTCGCTTATTTTTTTCTTTTTTATGGGGGTGGGGGTGGGGGCTGCTTTCTGGGAGCTCTTAAAAAAACGAAGAAACACTCACGAAACGGGACTTCCTCCGCTCCCCCCCCACCCCCCCCACCACCACCACCCCCGGATCCCGCCACGGGACTCCCTCCCCCCGCGGGCCGGCGCGCCTAGCGCCGGAGTTGGGAAGCTCTCGCCGCGCGCCCGCGGCCGGCGCCCCACCCCCCGCCCCGGAGGCTTCATTCCGGGGAGGGCATGCTAATTTGGATCGGCCCAGCCGGGGATGGGGGAGTGGGAGGGGGGTGCGCGGGAGGGAGTGGGGGAGGGAGGGGGCGCGGGCCCGCGCGCCCGGGGCGCGGAGGCGAGGCGCGGCGCGGCGAGGCGGGGAGGCCGGCCCCCGGCGGCTGGGCCGCGGAGTCCCGCGCGGCCGCGAACAGGGTTAACCCAGAGTCGGCGGCGCGGCGCGCAGAGCCAGCCCCGCGGCCGGCTTATTGGGCCAGCGCGCGGAGAGACAGGGGTCTGCAGCAAATCACGAACTAATTGATTAAGGCGAGCGGGTTTGAATAGCGCTGGCCCGGTGCCAATCGCCTTTCAAAGAGCCCCTCTATGATTAATCGCAATGCATTATTGATAATCATAATTATAGCAGGACACATGCGCGCTGCGCCCGGGGCCCGGGAGCCGGGGAGGGGGCGGGCGGGCCGGCGGGCGGGGGGAGCCGCCGCCGCCGCCGCCGCCGCTCGATTTCCGTAATTTTGAGAAGATTTTTTTTTAGTAATTTTTTATTCTGCCCCAGCTGATGTTTGAGCCAGCATGTCGCGGAGGAAGCAGGCGAAGCCTCGACATTTCCAGTCCGACCCCGAAGTGGCCTCGCTCCCCCGGCGAGATGGTGAGTGCTCCGGCCCGCGCCGCGGACACACGCGCGCACGCACACACACACACACACATACACACGCGCGCTCACACTCACGCACACCCGGACCCACGCACACGCGGCGGGTCCCCGCGCCCACCGCCCCGCCGCCGCCGCCGCCGCGGCCCCGCTCGCCCGGGCGACTCGGCGCGGGTTTTGGTGTTTTTGGGGGGGGATATTTTTTTTTTGCTTTTTTTGCTTTTTAATTTTCAATCCGCCTTCGCCGGGCGCCCCGCTGCCCCGGGGCAAGCAGACACAAGCACACACTCTGCTGCCGGAGTTGTGGGTGCCCCCGGGGCAGGAGGGGAAGGCGGCGCGCCGGCCGGCTTCTCCCGGGAGCGGAGCCCCGGGGCGCCCCGCGCCGCGCCCGGGGCCCCAGGCCGGGCCTCGGCCGCGCGGGCCCAGCTGCCGGCGCCGAGCAAGTTGGCGCCGCGCTCCGCGCTGCACTCGGACCTGGGGAGGGGGCTCCCCGCGTCCCCCCCTCACGCCCCACCTGGGCTGGCGCTGCCCGCGTGGGGTGCCTTTGGGGGTCCAGAGCTGCGAGAAGATGGGAAGCGGGGTCGGGGCGCCCGCGCCGGACCCGGGAGGGACCTCGGCGGGCGGACGGGGCACCGCGCGTCGGGGCCGGCTGCCCGCGTCTCTCCCCGCACCTTTTTCCCTCACTCATGGTCCCCCGGCCCCAAGAAACCTTTGCCTTCGGCAGGCGCCCGCCGAGGGTCGTGGTACCCCGCAGCCCCAGGGGTCGCCGTGGGCGTCTTCCAGGGCCGGGGACTCTCCGGCCAGAGGAGGAGGGTCCCCCTGAACCCGAGGCGGGCGACCACTCCGGGGTCCCGGCGGGAATGAACAAGTCCAGAAACAAACTTTGTGCGAGGCAGTTCAGGCCGAGAGTGGCACAGATCGGGCAGGGAATTCGGGGTGCGGACGCAGGACAGACACCTCGAACGCCTCCTTGTCCCCGGATGTGTTTCGCTTTAGGGGCTCGGCCCCGAGCTCCCAGGCCCCGCGCCGCGGGCGCTGGAGCGGCGCCGGCTTCGGGCTGCCGCGGGCGCCGTGAGGACGCGGGGCTGGCCCCGGCGCGGTCTCCGCGGCTCCGCGAGTCTGTCGGGATGCTCCCGACCCGGGAGGCATGTTGGGGTGCCCAGGAGGGAGCTCTGGACCCCTACGGGGCTCAGCAGCGGCCCTGAGATCGCCAGCAGTGCCCACTGCACTCTGCGGCCGCGCGGGCCCCGCGCTCCGGTCCTTCCCCCAGAGGCCTGCTTTCCTGGAGAGGCCGGGCACGGTGACCCGCGCGGAGCAGCGGGGGCCCCCGCTCCTTCTCCCCGCCTGGCAGTCGGGAAGGGAACCCCCTGGCCTTGGGGTAGTGGGGGGGTCTCTTTAAGAAACTGGGAAAGCCCTGAGACCGATCGAAAAAAAATTGGTTACGGTATTTGCCCCCTACCCCGCTACTTGGGCAAGCAACAAGCCTTACCAGAGTCTCTGCGATCTCTCCCTCTCGGTGCGCGGAAAAGAGCCCCCGACCCCCGCTTTCCACCCCAGGCGAAGCCGGGGACGCCCGCGAAATCGAGGCGAAATGATCCCGAGGCCGCTGCCGCAGCTGCGACTATTTTTTCCGGGTTTTCTCAGCTGGCTTCTCGTGTCCTCGCCCCCACACCCATCTTTCCCAAAGTTTCTGGTGAGCCCTTCCGCGCCGCGATGCTGTTAAAGTTAATGAATATAGGAAACGCCAAACAAACTGGAGAAGAAAGAGTTTTTTGAGTCTTTTTTTTTTTTTTTGGTCAATCTGTACCGGTTTTATACATTTTTCCTACCCCCCCCCCCAAAAAAAAAAGAACGAAGACTCAGGCTTCGCGGAGAAACGATGCTCGCCTGATCTTGGTTTCTCTCCTGTCGCTTGCTCAATCCTGAATTTTTAAGAGTTCAGGCTGCTCACAAAGCCATAGCATAAAAGGGGTTCACCACCTCTTACCATTATTATTTATTAGACTAGTGTGTGT
>PVKZ01008498.1:0-15635 GCA_004027375.1 Macroglossus sobrinus
AGAAGAGCAAGTTCCATTTATTCTTGGGTAACATTTAAAAAGATTTGCTTTTCTTTCATTTTCCCTGCCAGATCCTAATCAACCTTCCTCTTGGCTCTGATAAAGTCCTGTGTCAGCCTTCTGGTATGTCCTTTCTCCAGGAGCAGCAAAAATAATTGTTCTCTCTCAAGGGTCATTTTGATCATGTCATTCCTCTTGGCGTCTGGATTTGCCTCTCAATCACTTTTTTTGATGGAAAAATTTTCAGGCTTATTTTTAAAAACTTGAAAAATAAATCATAAAATACAAAACAAGAGAAAACTATAAGCTTAAATGCCTCATGATTCCTAACCTGTTCCTAATATTTATTGGTGAGTGTGTTTGTGTGTGTGTGTGTGTGTGTGTGTGTGTGTGTGTGTGTGTGTGTATTTTCTATCTATTAACATGTAACAAAATATCCAATTAGTAGCTGAAATAACAACTGCTTTATCATATCTTGTGACTTTGTGGGTCAGGAATTTGTGCAGCTTTTTCTTGCCTGTATGATTCTTCTGCTCCCTGTAGTGTTGACTGGGGTCATTGGGTAGTATTTAACTAGCATTGTCTATGGAGTCTAAGTTCATTCACATGCTTGGTGTCACATGCTTGGTGGCTCCAATGGACCCTTCTCCCTCACCAGATAGAGAGTCTTCACAGGATGTCTCCAGATGATAATAGAAATTCCTATATGGTGGCTCCGAGCTCCAAAAATGAAAGTTCCCAGAAATAGATTTTAAGGGTGAGGAAACATACATAGTATCACTTCTGCTATATTCTATTGGTCACAGCAGTTAGAGAGGCTGCCAAGATTCTCAAGGAGGAGTGTCAGAGAATTTGTGGCCATCTTTAATCTGCTATAATATAGTCACAAGTTATTTATATTCCTCTCACGTGCAAAATATCCCATCTAAGACCACCAAAATCTCATCTCATTACATTAGAGATTGGCAAACTATGGCCCACTACCTACTTTTGTAAACATTTTATTGGAACACAGCCATGTCTATTAATTTGCAGACTGTCTATGACTGCTTTCAAACTATAGCAGCAGACTTGAGTAGTTGTGTCAGAGACCTAACATATTTACTATCTGACCAAACCTTGTTATCAGCTCCAAGTCCAAGTGCAGATGTGGCTCCTTAAGCACAGTTACTTTCTATTTGAAGACCCATGAACTCAAGGGACATATTATCACCCTCACATATCCCCAATACACAATGGTGGCTCAGAGATAGGGTTACCCCAATCGATATTCCCATTCAAAGTGGAGTATGTAGAAGAGAAGTCAAAATGGTGTAGATGATAGCAGCTTTGTTCATCTGCTCTTATGACCACATCAAAGTTGTGATGGAAACATGGAGCAAAGAGCAAGCAAGCAGAGTTGCCTGGGGTCTAGATGAACAAGCCCTACAATTAGGGAAAGAGGTAAGAAACCACACTGTAATGAAAAGAGATAGGACATGGCAAGGATGCAAGACTGACTGGTCTCAAGTGGCTGAGTGGAATAGAGGCTATGGCAGCAGCAGCCAGCAGCTGCAGACACCTCTTAAAATGGCAGTGTCTGGAACTGGACTTTCACAGTGACAGATCTGCTCGCTCTGAGCACCAGTGCTGGGTTGGCTGCTCGTGTTTGGGGGTGGGGAGGTTGGAGGGATGCTAGCAACTTATAGGGGGACACTGAGTTGTCAGAGTGAGGGCCAGAGGTGAGGCTTTCTCCCAGGCAGAAGTGCTAGCGGTATCCATTGTTCCTCTCTTGAGCCCTTCCCACTCCCAATGTGCAGATGTAGTGTTACCATTTGTGAGATGTCATCAAACTGGATAACAAGAGGTTACTCTACCAGAGGAGTCCCTGAAACTCCACCTCTCCCAACTCATGGCCCTACCCAAGCCACATCAGGTTTGTCCTTGGTGAGTCTTGTGCAACTTGCAGAGCAAGTTTCAAACCCACACTTGTGGCAGCTGACCTTGGTTTCTGGAATTGTTTTTTGAGACAATTATAAGCAGAGCCTCTGTGGATTGCTTGTTGAATCTTAACAGGTGGCTCCAGAGGGGCACAGGCTGGGGATAAACTTTGCTTGCAGCTGAACCCCTCTCAGGAATCTGCCTTTGGACACCTACTACACAAAGCCACACTAACAAGACAGGGAGACTTAGGAGCTTTGCTTAGTACACAGAAACAGACACAGAAAGGTAGCCAAAATGGAAAGCAAAGAAGCAGAAGCCATATGAGAGAACAAAACAGATATACAAGAATAATGAAATCAAGCAATCTAACAGATGCAGAGTTCAAAACACTAGTTATGAAGATGCTCAGTAGGAGAAGAGTAGATGAGCTCAGTGATAACTTTAATAGAGATAAAAACATAAAAATGGAAATGGAAATTATAAAAGGGAACCAGTCAGAAATGAAGAATATATTACCTGAGATTAAGAGTATATTAGAGGACATTAACAAAGTGATGAAGAGGATTGAACCACCAATACAGAGGATGGGAAAGCCAAGGACACGCAATCAGAATGGCAAGGAAAGGGAAGCCAAGGAAAACAATAATTTAAGGGGTCTTTGGGACAAAATTAAATGTAAAAACCTCTGTGTAATAGGGATATCTGAAGGAGGAGAAGAAGAACAAGAAGTAGAAAAGCTATTTGAAGAAATATTGATGGAAAATTTCCCTAACCTGATGAAGGAAATAGACATACAACCCTAGAAAGCTCAGAGAGTCCCAAGAAAGATGAACCCAAAGAAGCCCACACCAATACACATCATTTAAATATAAAGAAAGAATCTTAAAAGCAGCAAGAGAAAAGCAGTTGGTTACCTGCAAGGGAGCACCCATAAGACTGGCAGCTGATTTCTCAAAAGAAACTATGCAGGACAGAAGAGCTTGACACAAAATATTCAAAGTGATAAAAAAAAAAACAAGTTTTCAAACAACCAAGAAAATACTTTACCCAGCAAAGCTATTAGTTAGAGTCAAAGAACAGATAAATAGCTTCCCAGACAAAAATAAACTAAAGGAATTCATCAACACTGAGCCACTATTACAGAAAATGTTGAGACTTCTTTAAGAAGAAAAAATATGTATCAAAATCATAAATAAAAAATGGTAATAACTAAAATTTATCAACAACTACCTCAAATGGAAAAGAGTTAAGTACTCCAATGAAATGATAGGGTTGCTGAATGGATAAGAAAACAAGATCCTTCCAGATGCTGCCTACAAGAGAGTCACTTCAGATTAAAAGACACGTATAGACTCAAAGGAAGGGGATGGAAAAAGATATTGCCTTGATGGACCTAGAGTTTCTGTTGCGCTAAATGAAGTAAGTTAGATAAAGACAAATACTACATGATTTCACGTACATGTAGAATCCAAAGAACAAACCACAAAAACTGAAACAAAGCCATGGATACAGACAATATTTTGAGGGCTACTAGACAGGAGGGGCATTGGTGGGGGGACAGTGAAAAAGGGCAAAGGGGTTAAGAAATACACATAGATAGTTACAAAGTAGTTATTGAGATATAAGTGTAGCATAAGGAAAATAGGCAATAACATTGTAATAAATATATAAGTGAGAGAGGGGTACTAGATTTTGTGGGGTAATCACTTGAGCTCTAATCACTATGCCATACAACTGAAACTAATATATTATTGTATGACAACTATAATTGAGAAAAAACACATTAAATTGCACAATGTAAAAGAAAAAAAAAAGGAAATATGCAATCACTAGACCATAGTAATTTTACAATCCAGACACCACATTTTGCCAGTTCCTCCACATCTACCCAGTCCTGATCCCTGGGAAGGCTTTTCCACAGCTCTTCGCTCTACTTTCTGGGCTTTTCATTCTGTCAAATTTATCCTCCCTTTCCTGTGTATCCCAGAGCTATCTTTTTTATTTTGGAGTATCTCTGTCCTGTTAAGTCCAAGCTAATAAAGTTCTTTCATAAACTTTTTGAATTTCTTAGGTATCAATTTATTAAAACAAAACTTTTAAGGCAAAAGCCACACCAATATCTTCTCTCTTAGGCTCTTTCTCTACCTTTGGCTTCCTCTGAGGCTGCTATGGGATCACACCCTTAGGATTCCAAACAGTCCTATTGCTAAACTGAGGTCTTTAAAGCATATTCTTAATATTCTCAGAAATTCTCCTAGACATGTTGTTAAATATTTCTGAGGTCTTAACAAATGGTCTTACAGTCATGCCTTGAAATCTTTACACTTAAGTCATCCTTTACTAAGGGCATCCTGAGTTTGATCTTTGTCTTGAAGCTATTTCTTTGAGGATATTTTGCTGGGAGAGACTGGGGATATGAAACAATTTTTATTTTCAAACTAAGTGAGTCCTGGATTCCTCATATTTTCTCTAAATTCTGCTTGAAAACTTAATAGTTCTTTTAAAAGTTCATCTATTTTTCAAGTATGTTGTTATAGGCACCTGAAAGTAATTTGGCATCTTCTACATTCTACTTGGCAATTTCCCCAGCCAGACCCATGTGTTCATTCAGGTATCCTTTCTATTTTCCAAATGACCACAGGTATCAGTGTTACCAAACTTTCCACCACTACACAATATCTTCCCCATCTCCTTCAAACCCTCACCAACAGTCTCTCTAGGCCCTTTGAGTTTCCACTTATTATCTAGTTCAAGAGCCAATGGCACATATTTTACATTTTTGTTAGGGTAGCATCCCTTTTTAAGGCACTATATTTTATATATCCTCTATATTTAATACATAATTATTGTCATCATTCCTTTTCACCTGTCTCCTCCCACAATTTGATACACTCTCTCTGCTGCACACACAAAAAAATTTAAAAAGTTAACCTTCCTCATTCTCTCTCCTGGATCTTCTACTACAGTGACAGTGTTCTGAATATCCTCATTAAGATTTGTGTGTTAAAGAATCCCTAAGCCAAACATGTTTTTTTATACTTAAATTATTTCTTATAATTGCTTTCTTCAATCTCTTTTAATGCTGCAACTTGACAGAAAAAAATTGAAAGAGAAAAACAAAAGAAAATTAAATATAAGAACAAGAGAAAGGTCACAGGCAGCTACTTCTTTATCTTTGTTTCAGTTTCTGTAATACTTTAAAAAGTGCCTAGTAGTTAAGTATATCATGATAAATAGCCATAGCCTGGATTCAGGCCTTTTTTTTTTTTTTTGTCATTTTCTACACATCTCCAAAATTAATAGATGGTCAAGGCTAAGAGATTAGCAAGTGAGTGTAAACTATGTGTGTGAACAACTAGTTTTCTCTAGGTTGTAAATACTGTTCTATTTCAACAAGTTTTTGGTTGTTTAATTCACTACAACTATTTTTCTCAGACTGACTAGGGTAGCGATTCTTGATGAAGGTATAAGGTGGTGATGGCAGGAAGAAGTAGAAGAAAGCAGATGGAGGGGTATACATCAGAAATAATATCACCTGGAAAACTTTTTCTGAAATACATACATACAGATATACAAAACTTTTTCTGAAATACAGACATCTCAATAGGAATCATTAGATTAGGAAGGTTGTTGTTTTTTCAAGGGCCCTTCATAATTTGGTAGATAGGGTGATAGTATCTTCTTCAATAACAGGGCTTTTAATTCTATTTGACCAGATATTTCCACTTGCTTCAAAATTTTTTCAGCTTATGTGTGGGTACTGGATTTGTGGTCAGAAGAACTTTCTAGTACAGAAATTTGAAAAAGTTACTTCTACATTTGAGGGCCTCATTTAGTACCCATCTTTCCTACCTTACAGAGGAATTTCAAGTACCATAATAGATGCGAAATACCTGAAAACTCTGACGAGCATTGAAGGTCCTTTCAAAGGGCCTCTGCAAGGCTTTCCTATAGAAGCAGGATTATCCATGTTATCTGTGTTCTCACAGGCAGTATGATTTAAATGGAACTATGTTAATTTCACTTTCAGCTGCAGCCCCAAGTGTGAGTGGCCAGCTACTCTGCATTTGAGAGTGAGGTATTAAACCATCATGAAAGACTTCTAAGGAGGCATTCAAAACCCAGTCAGCTCCTCTTCCTCATCAAGGGTATAGAGAGGTTATTTGGAGTCTTAAAGATTTTTTGGAGATTTTTTTGTTTTTAGTGTATTTAAGCAACCTTTTCCCTAATGACAGAGTGCTTTTCTGTCAAGTCTAGGGAAAGGAGCCTCAGTGGACCCCTGTGGAGAGCCAGACATGCTTCCCTTGTAGCTGATGTCTGCTTATTCCTGAAAAATATCTACTTAGCTGAAGATGAGAACCATCTGGCTATGACTGTGGAGAGAAGAGAGGCAGATAAAGTAACAGTGAGCTTCTCATAAATTAGAATTTTAATGACATATGACTAGACTTGCATTTGCTCATCCATAGTCTATGTAGCTAAGTCTGCTGGAATGTTTCCTCTGGTCACACATGGAGGAGTCAGAAGAGTGTTATAGGAGATCTTGCTCAAGAGAGTCACAAGAGCAGGAGGCTGGGTGGCTCATTCCTTGAATTGCATGGAGGCTAAGGGGACAGAAGAAAGTGGTCAACTTTTACTGTGTCATGGGTTGATAGGATGTAAAAGGGCTTCAAAGATCTACAAAGTATGTTATGAGGGAAAAGCTAAGCTTTAAACATCTGCCAAACTCAGACAGGACCAAAATTATTGTACCATGACCTGGAAGAGGCAGAGGTAGCCTAGTGAGTGGCTGTGTGAGGAGAAGTGCCAGGTGAGAAAAGAGAGAAGATGGTGACTACAACTCCCCCTTTCCCACTGCAATATGCTAGCCCAAAGCAGGACAAACTATGGGAAGAGGTTAGAGGTAGAAGAGGAGAAAAGCTTTAACTCTAAATGAAGTTGTAAATTTATTCTTATTATGTGGTTGTATAGATACATATATACCCATATAATAATATGATACATGATATAAGAATAATATTTTTATGTATTTATTATAGGAGAGTAAAGAAAAAAATTATGAAGATTTCCCAAGTGTTAATAGAAGCAGGAAAAAAAAAAAAGAACCAGCCCCTCAGTATAGGCTTATATGAGCAGTATGAGGAAAGGATAAAGTTATTTTCTGTTACACTTTAAGAATCTTACTTTTTTAACATAATGATTGTGCTGAGGACAGTGACCTGCAAATGGAAGTTGCAGGATTTATTCCTAAGACATTTATAACCATAAAAGCTATCTACAAAAGGTGTCCAATAGAAGAGCTTTCTTTGACTTAATTATAAAATCTGGTAATGGGTATGAAATTAGGGCTAAAGAAAATATGCCATATAATAAGTTTGTTCATTATCAGTGCTTATCAATTCTTTTTTCTCATGCTATTTTGTAAGGAACTATTGGCTGAGGCCAATGTAAAGTTCTACATTATTCCACACTATGTTTTGGTTCCACCTCCACAGACAGTACATTGATTTAACTACTAAGGTGTTTCTCTAGTTTTCACAAGTGTAGGGAAAAGCTGGAAGCTATATCTCATTTCAGAAAACCTACCAATTATTTGAGGGAGTTAAATAATTCATAAATAATGAGGCTAGAGCCTTCTCCCATGCTATGGGCCTATTTCAATTCCCAGTGATCATCTGATTAATCCTCAACTAACACATATGGATGGTGGACATGAGTCTTCTTATATGGCACGACTTTCTAGAGTCAGTGTCAAGGTAACAGGCTAACATACTGATCAGAATTAGAAACTGATAATAAATTCTGTAGAAAATACCTTTTAGAAACTATGAGGTCTCTTATTTTGAAAAGCTCTTCTCTATTGCTATTTCTAGATACTGAATACTGTAAACAGTTTTCTAGCTGAACTTAGCTTATTACATGTAAAAAAGAAAGTCAAGGAGTAGAAAAAGATATGCAGAATTATTTCCCTTTTTTGGGATGATCCTAAGCCTTTTGAAAATGGTCTTGGGGATTTTCCTTTTATTACATTCTGGCTTTCCTGAAATGAAGAAGT
This sequence comes from Macroglossus sobrinus, assembly GCA_004027375.1. Lineage (NCBI taxonomy): Eukaryota > Metazoa > Chordata > Mammalia > Chiroptera > Pteropodidae > Macroglossus > Macroglossus sobrinus. The sequence continues at coordinate 7,979 of PVKZ01008498.1, forward strand.
TGTACTGATTTTAAAAATAATACGAACACTACACTTGCCTTTATAGTCTCTTAGCCCTTGGTGTTGCTGTTTATAATGAGGCCTTTTTTTTTTTTTTTTTAGGAAACCATGGGCAAATTATTATTTTTTAGTTTTGAAAAATCACTATCTTACTCATTTTCCTCACAAAAATGAAGATAAGTTTGACCTAGTTTCTAACTTTATAGTGTTTAACAAAAAATTCTACTCTAGCAGATGCATTTTTAGAGCGTCTGCCCAACCCGCAGCCCTCTTTCTCTGAGAGCTACACTATCATTGCCCACCCACAATGTTTTTACACAACTCTTGCCCTTTGGCCACAGCAGAATGGACCAGGCATAAACTTTTCACTGAGTCTGGTCAATTTTGTCTTTTTTTACTGGGAATTTGGAATTGGATTTCAGAAATGCTGGTTAATTTCTTCAGTTGCGTTGCCTAAGGTGATGCAAATTCCCGAAAATGGGCTGCTATTAGGGGGTGGCCACTTTGAATAAGACTGATTTTCAAAAAAAGAGATAGAGAGATGAGACCACATGGATGAAGAGAGTGAGAACAAAAGATTATAAGAGAGAGGCCTGAGAAGAAGTTGTTTTGGTGCCTAATGAGTTTCCTCTTTCTAGTCCCAGTCTTTTGTGATGCCACAAACAGACCTTGGGTTCCATGACACATCTCAATGTCCTCATAACATTTTGTCTTTTTTGCTCATTAGGTTAAGTAGCTTTCTATTATTTGTAACCAGAAAGTAAAATTTACTGAGCTATCCAATTATAAAACCAAATTTTGACAGCTCAACAAATTTGTTGGCTTCTATTGCCAATGGTTGATCTCTTAGAAATGTGCTTCTGATTATTAATTTGGTAATCTCAAAGTACATACTGTTTATGTTCTCCAGATTTTCATTGTTGTTTACACCTTCTCTTAAAAACTTTGGAGAGAACACACACTTATTATAATTACAGGAGAAATGACCTTCTTGAGAATATATCAGTAGCCAATATTGAAGCCTGCCACTGACACCAGGGCTCCTCTAGAGTATGTCTTCTTCTGTCATTACCAAAGGAGTCAGAAAGGGGAAGATTCAAATTCCACACCTCCTGCTTACTGGCTGTACGACTTGTAGTAAATTACTTAATATCTCTAAGATTCAATTCCTGCATGTGTAAAATGAGAATGTTTTTGTGACAATGCCATGATGTTTTGATTATTATGGTTTTATAGTATAGTTTGAGATCAGGTTTTGTGATACTTCCAACTTTGGGTTATTTTCTTTCTCAAGACTGCTTTTACTATTCAGTGTCTTTTGTGGTTCCATATAAATTTTAGGATTATTTGTTCTAGTTCTAAGAATAACATTGGTATTTTGATAGGAATTACATTTTAATCCTCTCACTTTATTTTTTAAAAAATTTATCCATATTCTTCTATTGGTTTGAGTTAAATTCTAAGAACTACTTTTCTATTCTTTTCTTTCTTAAAATAATAAAAGCACTTAACAGTAGGAGTTGTCCTATAAGCACAACATTGATAGCATCCTTGAAATTTTGATTGATAATAATCTAATTGTTTTACTTCATAAAGCACCTTGGCAATTTTGTTTTCCTCTTTGATGTAGGAGTTACTAATGAGAGTGTTTTTAAATTTCTAAGTGGTTCAGTTTTTTTAAAACCACTTTATATGTTAAAAATGACTTTTGGTTTTTAATCATTTAGTTGTATATTAATCTGTCCCTCTCTACCAGTAGATATACACAAGTAAAGCAAAGATCTTGCTTATCTTATTCCTGCTATATTTTCAATGCCTAGTGAAGGACCTAATTAATAGGCCATAATAGGCACATAATAGGCCCATGGTGAATAATTTGTTGAACAAAAAAGTAATTTTTAGTTTTACTGCACTGTGATCATAGAATATGGGTAGTCCAGTTTTTGCTTTGTAGAAATAATGGAGATTTTTCTAAGTGATTTATTATATGACCTATTTTCAAAATGTTCCAATATCACTGGAAAAGATATATGTTATAGAACACAAAGTTTAGTGTATGTTTCTAAAAGCAACCTTATGAATCATATTATTGAGATTTTTGCATTTATTTATTTATTTATCTATTTATCTATCTATTTATTTATTTATTTATTATTTTAAATGTCCTTGCCCCTCCCCACCCCGTCGCCCCAAGATTGGAAGTTGTGTTTCAAATCATCCTATAAAATTGAAAGGCTTTTTAAAAAATTAATTTCTAATTAAGTTCAAATTCATTCAACTAACATACACTGAGTTCTCACTATGTTTTAGGCCTTGTACTAAGCTTTGGCTGCATAGAGGTAAACAACAATGAAAAAGACTTTGTCTTGATTTATTTGGGGGAGAAGGGTAATAATTCCACAAGCCAGCACAACAATCATTAGCAATGGTAACAGGAATTCTGAAAGTAATGAACAAGATGAAGATATGAAGATGTAAAAGATAACACATAAAACCTAGTTGCTAGGGTAGTCAGGGAAGGCTTCTTAGCAGAGGTGACATTTCAGCCATTATGGGAAGACTGAAGAAAGAAGGAAAAGGAGTCAGCCTCTAGATAGGGTAGTAGGGGTTTTAAGATATGAGGGAAGGTAGAAGGCAGTGAACTTCACCTGTATAAAACTCTGAGTTGGGAAAAGTCTTGGCACGTTGGAATAACTTAAGAGTCCAATATGGAACCCTTTCATGACAAATATTTTGAAGTACCCCTTTTACAATGCTGAAATGAAGTTCACATATCATACACTCATATAAGTAATTTAAAAAATATAATGCCCTAACACAAAAACAAAAATAAATAAATATATTATAGATTAATAAGGTTTTCATGTGTGAACTCTTGGCTATAAGTATTGTAGAAGGCATAATAAAGTTGTTAGTTATTTGCACCCAAATATTGACTCTCCATGAATGCTACAGTTACAAATGAAGATTGATTCAGGAGTATTGGTTGATGACTCACATTCTATGTGTTGAGATGCTAATGATGACATGATATTCCACATGATGAAAACTTTTGGTAAAATTCTGAACAAAATAAAATATTACTTTCTTGATTGACAGAAGCTGTTTATATTAAAATCCTGCAACAAAATGTTTCTATAGATAAAATATAATTAGGTAATAATAAACTTGAAAAAATTGTTTTACTTAGATGAATGTCATAAATATTCTAAAGTTGTATGAAATGTAAAAAGTTTCTTTAGGAAGCTAGCTCCATCCATTAAATTTTAAGAATGGCCTCCAACCACTGTAACAAGTAAAACTGTACTTCCCAGAGAATGTGTCACACCCTTGAGAACCACTGGAGTAGAGTATTGTAACTAATTTAGAGAAATGCTCAAGGTAAGGTTAGAGAGATGGTCAGGGATGGGGCGCCCAGTGGATGGTCAAGGGGCTGCATGTTCCCTCCTTAGGATCTAGTAGGTCTTTGTATTACTTTTTAACCTTTAACTTTCCAGTCTTTTGGTTTTGGTGTTTTTTGACTATTTCTTAATAAACAGATATATTTTTTTTCTAAATCATTTTTCGACCCAATTTAAGACATTACCTAAGACCTGATCTTGATTGCAAAGCACCACTGTAAATCCACAAACCACAGCAATGCTAGCAAACAGAGGTTGCTCAAAAGATATATGAGAAGTGCATAAACAATTTTCTTAACTTTCATCTTCCTTAGTGTTTTAAAATGATATATCTTACTTTTCATTTTATATGTGGATAATTTTATTTTTCTAAAGCATCATTAAGATAATTGTCAAAATCAAGAATGAAATTGTTTCTTTTGAAATCTCTTTATTTAAGAGGATTTCTATTTTCCCCTCATTATCTCTCAGTCTTTGTTAATAAAATGTTAGGGTTTACATCTATATTATTATTACGACTTTTTTCCCAGTAAGAAACTTTCTATTTTTGACATTCACCTCTAGTTTTATAACCAGATCTACAATTATTTAGATACCTCATTTTAATTGGTCTACATGTTCACTGCCTATTCTTTTATGTCACCTTTCCTGTTCTCGAGCTGCTAATTATATTTCTTCTCTCTGTCACCAAATAATTTTTTCAGGGTCTCTTTCCAAAGACCCTGTATTTGATCACCTTCAGTGAAAGACCACTTGGATGAGTACTGAATTCTTGGGTTACAACCCTTGAATAATTAGCTTCCGAATAGCTGAGAGTTGATTTAAATAATGCAGTATTTTAGAGAATACCATTTTCAAGAACACTGTTACTTACATTGTTTTAAAATGTAAAAATTTTTTAAAAGAATAGATTAATTTTTCAGATTTTTATGTGGAGCCACTTCTTTATTGTTAGTCATGAGATACCCTCCTCCACTTCTCCCATAAAATACCAGATATAAGAGATACATCAAAGGGTCTGGCAATCATTTATTCTTTCATTTATTCAATAAATAGTGTATAATTCATTCATCTTTTATTGAACAGCTACAGTTTTAGCTCATAAAAATGACTCAAAAGAAGAGGAAGTTGTGATCCTTAAATCTGAGGAACTTACTATCTTGTTGGAGAGACAATAAATGCATAATAATAAGTGGACAGCCAATTACAAAGCAGTATATAATCTAATACTCCATATAAGGCATGTCAGTAAAGAATAACAGGTGTTACATGACATAAGTAAAAAACTATTTTAGTGATACATATGTATATGTGCATATATATGTACACATATGATCACATATCGCTTAACAATGGAAATATGTTCTCAGCAATGCATCATTGGGTGATTTCCTCATTGTGTGAACATCATAGAGATCACTCACACAAACCTAGATGGTACAGCCTACTACACAACTAGGCTATATGGTAGAGCCTGTTGCTCCTAGATTACAAACTTGTATGTCGTTTTTCTGTACTGGATACTGTAGGTAACTGTAACACAATGGTAAGTATTTGTGTATCTAAACATCCCTAAACAAAGAAAAGGTATAATAAAAATACAATCAGTATAAAAGATAAAGTGTGTGTGTGCCTGTGCCCTAACTGGAGGGGGGGTGGTAGAGGGAGGGTAACAGAGGGAGGCACTGGAGGAGGGAGAGTAGAAGTCAGGAGGAGGGAAGGAGGAAGGGAGAGAGGAAAGGAAAAGAAGGAGAGAGAAAGGGAGAGAAGAGATTGAAAGAAAACCAGAGATAAAGCTTGAGACCAGAAATAAGAAAAGGGAGAGAGGAAGAGAAAAAGGAAGAAAGAGGGGGAGAGGAGTAAGGGAGAGAGAGAGGAGAGTTGGGACAAGAGCGTTAAAGAGAAACTGAGGGAAAGGAAGTGAGTTTGTGAGTCCAAACAGGTGTATGAGGTGGAGGGTAAGCTCCTCTTTTCCCTGAGTGGTTTTCCCACCTTCCCAGCCTCTCTGTGGTCTCAGGGTGGGTGAACTTCCTCATCTATTTAAACCACCCACAGCTAGTTTATTCAACATCTTAGTCAGGTCTAGCCTTTCCTTAAAATATGGCAAAAAAATATTTTTGCTTATAATTCATTATAATCTTATGGGGCCAGCAACATAAATGTGGTTCATTGTTGACTGAAATGTAGTTAAGCAGCGCATGACTGTATATATACACACATACACACATACTTTATATACATACGAGCTGGGAAACAATTTATTAATTTAATTTTGCATTTAGTGTGTGCCAATCTCTGTTTAGGATAATACTGGAAATTTAAAGATCATTTCAAATTGAAGGAGCCTCTAGAATGGTGAAGAAGAGAACGGGTCATCAGAGAATATCTAGTAAAGGAAAGATGCATGTGGAGTAAAACTGAACGGCACAGACTTCTTGGAAGAGCACATCCTGATGCAATTTCAGAGCATTATTTGAGTAGATACATAGTTGAACAGATAATATAAAACCATAGGTTAAAGATTATATTGTTATTATATTGTTATATATATTGTTAGGAGGGAGAGAATTGCAACAGAAAGTTCTGAGATTCCTCAACTTCTCTTGGGAGTAATTACAATATTAACCATAATAACAATAATACTAGCAATCCCTCCCCTCAAAGCAAGCAAGCAACCAACCAAACAAACAAACAATAATACTTACCATCTAGTTGAAAAGAGGTAGAGAGGCTAGAAGACTTGTCTTGAGGTTGCATTGGTATAGCACATCACCTAAGACTGAGAAAATGACAACTGTTCAGAATCAAGGAATGGGGACAGGTCATCATTCCTAAAAATGAAATATTACCTATTATGTATATTAGCTCTTGAGAACTTACATAGCCATAATTAAAAAGGTATAAAAGGCAAGAAACACTTTCAACTCCAGCTGAATGCTGCTTTATTTTATCACAAAGTTTCTATTGATTGATTAAAAGTAGATTAACAAGTTTCTTTCTTCAGGGGTATCAGTCTCTTCTTTAGCAGAGTCTCAGAGCCATGCCTTTGGGCACATGCTCCAAGTTGCTAGATCCAGTTTAAAACTCTAGATTGAGTTTTACATATTAAATGTGCATGTTTAATTTGGGGTTCTTGAACTTTGTCTGGGGCACCATCTCTAATTAATCACCTCACAGGTTAGGAAACTTCTGCCCAATCCTGTCTGATTTGTCAAGGAAAGTAGAGAAGGGCTCAGTCTAGAAAAGTCTTTGTCTGATAAATGTCATATCATATGGATTTTAAGGTTTAAACACACTTTCTTTTTTATCTGTCATCTATCTATCTATTTTTTACATTTTCTTTTTAAATGCAGTGGTTTTACCAAACCAGAAAGATGGAATGTTTGTACACCATTCACACACACTGGCAGACAGAAAGCTTGGTAAAGGAAAGGAATGGCTATTTAATAGTTCTTTTATTTTCCATTCAGATCACACATGCTTTTACTGAAAGAGGCCTCACAGCATGGAGTCTGATATTAAAGCAGTGCTTTCAGGAAGCAATAATTGAATACTCCTCATTAAACTGGTTCATAAAAGAATCTTATTAAAACCAATACAAATAATAAACCTTGAAAATGCTTTAACTTCCAAAAGAGTAGCAAAGATATGCTATAGTAACAGTCTTCTTGTTCATAGGGTGATTTAAAAAATCTTGTGTGCTGAATTGTTCTAAGCCAAGCAGGAACCTCACTAGTGAATAAAAGGCCCTGGGAATATTTTAAACATATTCAATCCAAGCCTGTACCTTTTATAGACAGACTTCTCCAAGACTTTATCCCTAATCCTGACTGGATACCCAAACGAAAGGCTAATTATCTTTAATCACTTAATTAATGGGTAATGCTTAAAAAGACGCTAACCACCTGAACCCACCAAGTTCTTTTTGCATGGGCAAATCCAGCTGGTTCCATGCGCTAATTTCACTAAATGAAAATTTGGCCAAACTGTATGTTGTTGCAAATAATAGTAAATGTCTCCAATTAAAAAATAATAATGAAAAAGTTAGTTTTTGTTTCCTTTCAGTCACAGAGGTGGCTTTGGAAGGTCCCGAATGCACAGGGCATATGGCTCACCTCACCACCCCAGATGGTGCTGCTGGCTCAGGTTCCCCGAGGTCCATTCTGGCAGCCTTCTCTCCTTCCCTTGGCCCTCACCCCTTCTCAGCCTTCCAGATGCACTGCTGCTTTATGCTGGTCTTTCTCGACAGTTTCCTC
>PVKZ01008499.1:0-15627 GCA_004027375.1 Macroglossus sobrinus
AATGATGCTTACTATCCTCAGTCTCAGTTTCTGTCAGTGTTAGTAACAGTTTCCATAGCGTTTGCTCAGATTCCTTCTGGAGCATTCTATCTTGGAGAGTATTGTGGAAGGGGTCCTGTGGGTTGGGGGATAGGGACTGCAGCTCAGCCTTGGTTTTGCAACCGTGGCTAATAAAAATAAACTGTTGTTTCTTTGCTGTCCCAGCTTTTCTGCCATCCCCATTTCTCTGCCTTCTGCCCTGATGACTGGGCACCGCCACTGGCCACGTGGAGCTCACAGCACTCCCAGACAGGGCTGTTCAGGGCAGTTGGGGCACCTTCTTCTCTCTCTTTCTTCCAACAGGGAGCTATGGCAGCTGTGAGAGGCAGCTTCCTTGTCTCTACCAGTCCAGCACCTGACACCCAAGATTCTGGCCTGTTGTAGCTCTTACACACAGATTCCATGCTCAAATGTGCTGGTGTGAAGTTTGGGTATTTTTTGTTGAGTTTTAGATGTTCAGCTTATTGTTGTTTCAAAGGGAGAGATCTGGGGACGTCTCTCACTCCACCATGTTTCTGGGGATGTCTCTCACTCTGTCATGTTTCTGATGTCAGAAAGGTGTGTCAACCTTACTGTGGTAAGCATCTCACAGTATATACATGTATCAAGCCATCACATTGTACACCTTAAACTTATGCAATGCTATGTAAAATTTATCTTAATAAAGCTGGAAAAAATAGTTAAAAAAATTCTGTCTTAAATATTTTTTTAATATCTATCACAATCTCAGATAGATATAGATCAATAGATGTTTTTTAAGCTAGTTTTAATTTTGCACACATTAATCTTCTCAATTTTCCTTCGTTGGCAATATATCCACATTAACAGAAAAAAGTGAATGTAACTCTTAATGATAAATAAAATGCTATACCATATGTCATACTAGATGGTTATATTTCTTAATCATAATTTGCTGTAGGACCTTTATCAAGGTGCTTAGCCTCTGGATTTGTCTATAAAGAGAAAATATCTGCTGTTATTTGTGTTTTTTCCCTCAGAGGTGTGGTTTAGAGAAAGTTCGAGAAGCACTGGACAAGATGCTTTAAGATTCCCTTGAATTCTAACACTGTTAAGTCGTATGTCATAATTCACACTCAGAACTGCATAGCATGCTGGGACATTCTAACCAGCAAGATCAGGAAGCCAGGGCCAGAAGGTGGCAGTGTGAAGAGAAATCAGCAGGGGCATTGACTCCTCCTGAAACATACAGCAGTCTCCAGGTGACTCTAGGTCAGCAGTGCTTTCCAGGATGGGAAATTTAATTCTGAGAGCAATGGGCACAGTACTGTGTGCAGGATTTCTGAACAGCAGTGATTTCCTAAGTAGGGAGGACTTAGAATAGAGTTATTAAAAGGAATACCAAGAGTACCGGAAAGGTGGAAGTAGAATAAACTCAGTGAAGGGTTTTTGGGTTATAGCCTACCAATCTGGGATTCAGAACCAAGCTTTATTTCCAACAAGGAAACTGAATGGGGATAGAGAACTCAAGTAGACAAATTAGACATACTAATTATATCTGGAAGCAGTAAGTATATATGAGGGTACCTGTTTGTTTGCTATAGGCAGGATGCTCTCAGTTCTCACACAGGCATCCAGGACACTCTGCACCTTTGGTATATTAACTACAGGTGTTACTTGACTTATGATCGGGTTATGCCCTGATAAACCCATTGTAACTTGAAAACATTGTAACTCAAAAATGCATTTAATACTACACTGTAGAGTATTGGTTGTTTACCCTTGTTATCACTTAGCTAACTGGGAGCTGTGGCTCACTGCTTCTGTCCAGCATGATGAGAGAATATCGTATTGCAACAGCCCCCAAACTTTTTGACATCAGCAACCAGTGCTCTTATGAGAATCTAATGCCTGATGATCTGAGGTGGAGCTGAGGTGGTGATGCTAGCGCTGGGGAGCAGATGCAAATACGGATGAAGCTTGCCTGCCACACACCTCCTGCTGTGTGGCCTGGTTCCTAACAGGCCATAGACTCTGGTTCATGGTCCAGGGTTGGAGATCCCTGTCGTACTGCATATTGTTAGCCTGGGAAAGACAAAAATTTTAAATTCAAAGTATGCTTTCTACTGAATGCATATTACTTTTGCACCATTGTAAGTTAGGACCGTCTCTCTAGCCATACTCCCATTCACTATTAGGGAGAGCTTCTTATTTATTGCCTAACTAGGTTTTCATGGGATTAAAAAATGGGTAGAGCTGAGCCTGTAAAGAATAGGACATGAGCAAACAATGGCTAACGTTTGGCAAGTGGAAGAGGGGACAACCTTTTCTGGAGTCATTTCAGAGACTGGATGTTCTGTGTCAGTGTCAGCCTATTGAATTGAAATGCTCAGAGCACTCACCTGGGCTCAGGTGAGCTCCCACAGACATATCCCCTATGGAACCAATGTTGCTGCTGGACTGTCCTTTGTGATTCTTATTATGATTGCAAGATGCACCGCAGCAATAACCATCAGGGAACTTTGGAATCAATCACAGGTCAGTGCAGGGTGCATGGCCTGAGGTTAAGGGTTGGGTGCCTAGGGTTTCCTAAGTTTATTCTTTATTGGTCAATTTGAAACATAAGAGTGGGAAGGGGAAAATAATGAGTCAGTTATCTAAGTCAACCAAAAATCTTTAAAACAGAGGAAACTTCAGGGTGGAGTATGGCCTGGCTATTTATCCAGTCACATAGCAGTCTTTGAAGTGGATGTTTTGAAGTGGGTGCCTCAACAATCAGAAACTTAATGTAAGGCACTTACATTGCAATGAAAAAGACCAACTGTCAGGGGCTTACTTTACTCTGGTGTTAGGACCAAATGGCAGAGTCAAATGAGGTCAACTTAGGTCACCAAAGAAAAGAAGGTTCTGTCAATTCAAGTTGCTCAAAAACAATTTTTTGTCACTTAAGTGTTAGTTGAATTGAAGTTGTCTGAAGATCTGTAAGGGATGCTACTGAGGGAATTCCTGTCTAAGTTGTTGGCAAGCTGGTCAGCTCTGATCCCAAGTCTTCCAGCAATCTGATCACTTCCTCCTATCCCTTCTCCAGGGTCCAGCTGCCATCAATTCCTGCCTGGACCACTGCAGTCACTTCCTAACTGAGCTCTCTTTCTCAGGAAAGGCCTAAACTCTCTTTGAAAAGCTTACCTGATTAGGCCAGGGCCACCTCATATAACCTTTTTTATTAATTTGAAGCCAATTGATTAGGGACCTTAATTACAACTGCAGAATCCCTTCACCTTTGCCATATAATGCAACATAATCACAGGGCGGGATATTCCAGCATAGTCACAGGTCCTGTGATACACTCAAAGAGAAGTGATTATACAAGAGTGAGGGTCATTGGTGACCTTCACAGAATTCTGCCTACCACAGGTATGTTACTAGCCTCAGCATGATTCTGTGGGGAGCTTTGGAGTATAAATTACATCACAGTTTGCAGAAACTTGAGGCAAGGAAACTTGACTTTCACATTCTCTCACCAGTCGGTCACTGGCTAAAGGCCTCTCCATGGGCTGTAAACTCTCAGGTATTTTGGGCTCTTGGCAAGTATGAGCAGAGGCCCCAGTAGCTCTCAAGCAGTCATATGAAGAAAGTTGCATGTGTAAGGCATTAAAAACAAAAGAACATGGAAAATAAGGAAGGAAAGAATTAAGGAATTGTAAGCAATCCTACTATAGTACCAACAGGAGTCACTACCATCCACTCATTCTAACACTCAGATCTACTTGAGTCTCACTTTAAGTTTACAAATCCTATCAGCTTTCTTCAAGATGGAGGATGGTTACATTTCTCAGGGTAAATTTACCAAAGGGACATTGGCAAGATCAGTTTAAGTCCCGTTGCTGCAGTCAGTTTTGAGGTCAAATTGATATTTATCATTTCCCTCTTCTACCAGTTTTAGTTTCTCTCATTTTTAGCAAGCATTTTTCTGGTCTAGATGGCCTACTTTATGAAGGGACCCAGACCCTCATCCTTGAGGAGTTTGAGCCCCTGGTTATCAGAGCCATATCAGGCCATTTTGTTGCATTTGTTCATTTAGAGTTAAAACTTTGCATGAGAAGACCTGCTTTAGTGAATCCCTTGAGTCCCAAGAGCATTTCTCCTGTCCTATTCTGTAGCATCAGCTCTGTTTCCATGATGAACAGTGAAAATTGCCTCAGCTAAGTGGCAACTCTTCTTTGCCTTTCATTCTACCAGCAAGAATAACCCTAAATAACTATGTGGCAGCTGTAGCTTTAAGTTTGTTAGTACTCTTAAGGTGTACTATGGTAGAAGCATTTCTCTGGCAATCAAGATCAGACTCACAGAACCCGTACTTATAGAGACAAGAAGGATAAATTCTCCAAGTGGGTTACTAGAAATGACAATGAACGGTGCCACTTCTATTTTCATTCCTTGGTTTCTGGGCCCCTGTGTTCTATTTATGAAGGGCAGAGCACTATATAAAGGCCACTGGTATAACAACCTGAAGAGCAGTGGCCTGAACTTGCAGAGAGTCATCTATAAACTGATGCCATAGCTGCATCTTTAAAAGCATTTTTAAGATCACTCCGGCTCTCTATCAGGCAGGCAAGCTGGGATTGGGTGCTACAGTCTATAGTATGACCAGTTAATCTTGTGGTCATTGGCCTATGCTGTGACTCCTTTGCTCTTAATTGGTTCCTTTTGTTATGCAAAGTGAGGCTTTGTTATGCGGGACCCCAATATATTGTGGGCAAGGAAGTCAGACTAAGAAAACATATTGATCCCAGTCTAGATCAATCACTGCTTCTTCTAGGGAGGAAGGAATTCAATGCAATCAGCTTGCCACTATGGGGCTGATTGGCCTCCTTGAGGGAAAGCACCATATTGAGGGCTAAGTGTCAGTGCCTGCTAGTAACAGACAAGACATTTAGCAACAATAGCTAAATTAGCCCAGTGAGAGAGGCTATGCTTTTGGGCCCTACATAGCATCCATCTTGGCCATTTTGTTTAGTTACCAAGTAGCTGGCATTAAATGTCTGACATTTTGGGCAAATCCTTAGCGTTTAATGCCTCTTCTGTAATGGATCCACTCTGGTGGACATTCACAGGAGATACAAAGATCCTCACAATTAGGCCCACTCTTATCGGCTCCCCAGACTGTCACCTTCCCAGTTTTACTCCTCACAAATCTCTGACCAACTAACCTGATTATTCATCACAGCTTATAAGCAATGGTGGACTAGGGGAGCAAGGGCAGAACTGGTCCACTCCTGTGTAGGCAAGAGGGGTATGTGTTGTCTGTAGAGAATCTACAAACAATAATAAAAATGCTTAATTTCATTTTTAATGATCACTGTGACTGATTTCACTGCTCCTCACCTCAGTGTGGTATCTCTCAACATGATCTGCCTAACAGTCCGTGATAGCCTTACTTCAGATCTTTTTTTTTCTTCAGACAAATGGATGATTAAGTGTGCTGCTGGAAACTCAGCCCACTAGGAAGATTTCCCCTCACCACTGTCTTTTAAGAACTGCATGGAACTGTAGCGCAGCCCATTTCATATGTGGCTCTCTCCAATAAGTTGACATCCACGAACCATTTCAACCTCATGAAATATTACAATAATTAAGTTCACCTTGTCTCTGGTTACTAAGATTTGCCACCTGGCCTCTACTATTCTGGAATCCTACCATTCCCATTGTCATTAAGAAGAATGGTTCCATAATAGCATCTGGAACCAGTGTCCCTGGGCAATGGATGACCCCACAACTAAATGTCTTGGGTGCTGTGTCTTTCTCATTAGTACTTTCTTTGCCTTGTAAGTAAAAGGAGTATCCTCTGGGCCCTCACCAGGAACATAGTGGGTCCTTGAGTCTTGAATAATTGATTCATTCTGACATGTTCTTATTTTTAAGCCCTTAAATACCATTCTTAACCCTTTACTAAAGCATTTTTGACATCACCACTTCTATTAATGTGGATCATTTCTCTCTACAGACTCCTAAAAGCCACCTCAATAGCACATTAGGTCTGGTTCTATTTGAAAGACTTTAAATCCTGACAGAGAGGATAGTGCTCTCATATTATCAAACTCTCCTTTACCCAGGTTAGTATACTGTCCCCAAATCAGGTCTGGCACTCTCAAGATTAAATCCTAGACTTGTTAGCCAGGACTTGAAGCCCCTTCAGTTGGTGCTCTCTTCATGGAAAGGCCAGTAATTCCCTAATCAGGCCATTGAGACTTATCCCTTGTTGTTGGTCTAGTGGCCAGGAGGGGAGGAGGTTGCCAAACTTGAGGAGGGCAAATATGTCTTGAGGAGAACAAGGCATTTCCTTACTTGAGGCCTTATGTATTTTTCAATTTTCTAGCCAGGGGCAAGAGGCCATTTCAGCAGACCCAGAGGCTTCAAGTTCTCTAGAGCACCTATCCAGTTACAATCATTACAAGTCTCAGGTTCACATTCCTTCCCCAACAAGGCTTTAGGCTCTGGTCTAGGAGACTGTAAATTCAGTCTTCTCTGAAGTTCTGTTACTCTTACATTTAGGTCTTGGTCTGTTCTTTAGCATGCTATGTCTTTTGGTTTCTGGAATTCAAAGTGTCTTTAAGTGTTGCTAAGGAGGCCTTTTGACTTTTATTACCTGAGCCTGTCATTTTCTCTTCAATGCATCAGTGATGCCCATAAATAACCAATTTCACAGTTCTTATCATTATCATTTCCTTTCTACCTCTCAGAGAAATTACACAAGCCACTGCCTTTCCTTTTACTATGTCCTATCCAGATTCACCACAGGTGAAAGTCTTAGTGATTGCAATTCCGCAGCATGACTAGGCCTAGCAGTACTCCACTCATGCCAGTGCGGAAGTCCTGGTTGCCTTCTGGCTGGCAAGTGACTTAACTCTAGAGGTTCTTTCTCAGAGTGAGCTTCCCAGGACTCCTTTCAGAACTGACTGTCTTAGGCTCAGTTCCCCCAAATCAAGCACTGAGGCAAGGATTTGGTGAACATGTGATTTAATAATGAGGCGCTTCTAGAAGAAACTTCTGGAAATGAATGAGGAAGCAAGAGGGTGAAATAAGTGTGCAAAGTCTTAACTTCGGCATGTCCTATTGGTACCTCTGGACTATAGATTACCCCTGAAGTTAGACCCACTGGAGACAAAAGAAGTCGGCTTCCTGTACTCATACAAGTCAGTCGTTGCCTAAGGGTCCCTCCAGGGGAAGGCAAACTCCTAGGCACTTCTGCCTTCCTTCAAGTGTAGGCAGGTTGGCTCTGGTAGCGCATGGGCAGTGCTCTGAAAAGAGTCATTGGTGTAGGCTGTTAAAAGAAAAACACAGAAGCTGTGGGGAGGACCCTCAGGAACAGTAAAAAGAATCTGAAGGGATCTGGGTAGAGCTCTACAAAATGTTCATTATGCTGATCAAAGAGGCATAGTGATATTTCAGCTATTCCAATTACGTGAATAGTTGGATCACTGGGTGAGAGAGGAGGGCAAATCACAGGCATATGGATGACGCAGGATCAAGCCAGTAGGTCTCTGCATCATGTCTTTGTGTTATTGAATTGGAGTGATGAGAATGTTCTCTTTCGTGTGTGTGCATGTGTGCATATTTTGTGGTTTGTGACTCCTCAGTGTTGGTAGGCGCCTTCTGACACATGCTTGTATTCTTTACTATTTAATTGCCATCAGGTTTAACGTGTCCACATTCTGATATTAGTGGTATATACGAAGGGTATAGCTATTCCTGTTTTTCATTTCACTGTGGATAAACTCCCATATCATGTCTATTTATAGAAACACAAGGCAAATAGAACAGTAGATATAGATCTGAGAATTAATGAGCACCAGTTTAAGGCCTGATTTATAGGCACCTGAGATAGTTGCACATATAACCATAGGTTTAAAAAATGTTCATCTCTTAGAAATTACCCAGAATGAGAACTTTTAGGAACAGAGCAAGATTAACTAAGTGACATTCTTTCATTCAGCAAATATATGTTGCACACTTATTATATGTCAAGCATTTTATTAGGGGAGAAACATACAATAATGCATAAGACACAATCCTCTTTGAGCTTATAAATTAGTGAAAAAAGCATACCAGTAAATAGTCACTTAATGTGAACATAAATATATATAATATGTTAATATGTAGTTGTGCTGGATGTAGAAATATACAGGTTAAAACAAGGTATAGAATAAAGCTGCTGGAGGATGCCCTGCTTCAGCCTCCGGAATACCATGATTAACAATTATAGACATGGAAGCACACAGTCTCTGGTTTCTTCCTTACCAGAGATGCGGTGGGAATATTTTGTTGCATCCACTTCTGACAGCCTCCGAAGCCTTGATTATGACACAGAGGAGAAGACAACTTAATCTTATAGCCTAATAAAAGAACGTTAACTCTTGGAGGAGCTATTGCCATCACCACCAACAAATATTTATTTGCTTTTGCGGCAAGATTCTGGGGAAACAGGAGCAGATAGGGAGCAATCTCTTTTACAAAGACTTTCCTGTTCTCTCCAGCTAAATTTTGGGGGATAAAAATTATGGTAACATGCAAAAGTAATTGTAATATTTTAGGTCTAGATCATCAGTAATATAATTGGGATAATAAGAATGCTTTGTAGCTGTACCATCAAGGAAGGGTAGAAATGAAAAAAATTGAAGACATTCCAGAATAATGAATAAATGAATGAATGGATGGATGGATGAATAAATGAATTGAGCATCTATTATATGTAAGGCACAGTGTCAGGGCTGGGAGACACAAGAATGAACAAGGCTGATATAGTCCTGCCCCTAAAGAGAGGTAGATACAAAACAAAGAAGTACACAGGTAATTATCCAATGGAAATTGTTGTAATACTAATGAAGAAATGCAATGAGTTGTATAATAGGGGATCTATTTGAGGGACCTATATTAGTGTGATGTTTACGCAGAGACCCGTAGAATGAGTTGAAATTATCTAGATGTATTAGTTTCCTAGAACTTCCACAACAAATAACCAAAAGTGATTGTTTAAAACAACAGAAATTTGTTTTCATTCAGTTTGGGAAGCCGAAATTCAAAATTAAAATGTTGGCAGGGCCATAATTCCTCTGAAGCCTCAAAGACTCTAGAATATTTCTTTGCCTCTTCCAGCTTTTTTGTGGCTTCTGGAGTTCCTTGGCCTTAGGCTGCAGGACGTCTTTATGAACTTATATTGAACATATTTTTTTTTGTAGCTACTTCCTCACTTAAATGACAAAAAATGAATTTGAAATATATGAATTCATGTGGATAAAGAAAAAGAGCTAACAATGGACTAGTGATGTTGACAAAGTTTTGGAAGATAGTAAGCAGAGGGAGGAGTGAAAAATAACTTTAATAGAACAGAAATAGCTGAAATCTTACATGCCTGTATAGGAGGATGAAAAAAAAGAGGAAGCCTATTTCCTGTAAAACCCCATAAAGAGTCAGTTACCGAAGGCGCCTGAAGCAGTGGAAGCTAAGGGTAAGAGATCAAGCTGAAACCAAGGATTAGTTGAAAATCTGCATATAAAACAGATTCCAATTCCTTTTCCCCATGTTTAATAGATAGGCAACAAATTTTCCTCCAGCCGCTGTAGGACACCAGAGGTTTTAATCTGAAGAAATTGAATGAAAGAATTTATCCTGTTCATAACATCAGGTAGAAAGGAGGATGGGAGAAAAGTGCAGGAATGTTAGAAGGCAAAATAAGTGAGAATCTGCACATAGAAAGGCAGAGCCCCACTGCTCCAACCCCCACCCCCAATCCTGGGCATAGACTTTCGAATATAGAGGGGCATAGGCAAACTATTATTAACACTCAAAAACTCCAAGGTTTTTTTAAAGGTGTTGTTCCCATGGGCCCTTCCTGCAGAATTGCTTTTCTAGTCTCTGTATTTTATGATACTGGCTTTCTTCCAACATATGGTGACCCTTGATTGTCCACTCATATTTAATTGGAATACTAAAGAGCTGACTAAAGCTCTCTGTGCACAGACTGATTTGACCACTGAAGGGCATTTGTGAGAAGCCCTTGGTGATTTAAGAGACCTAAAAATATCAGTTTGTATACTTTATTTTTGTTTCTCTGGGATCATTCAATTTCCCTAGAGAAGTATCTTGTGTTTCTGCCTGGAAAGTAAAACCGTGGTTGCTACCACTTGGAGATAAATAGGGCAAGGTGGTTGGCAAAGCAGAGGGGAGAAAACAGACATCTGCAAGCCAAAGAGTGAGATCTCAGAAGAAACTAACTCTCCAACACTTTGATTTCAGGACTTTTAGCCTCCAGAACTGTGAGACAAATTTCTGTTAAGCCACCCAGTTTGTGGCACTTTGTTATGGCAGCCTTAGCAAACTTATACATGAGAATAGATGCTTTCCTAAGATCAGGAACAAGGCAAGGATGTCCTCTATCACCACTCCTATTCAACATCTTGCTGAAACTCCTAGCAATGCAATTAGACAAGAAGAGGAGATAAAACATATACAGATTGTGAAAGAAGAAATAAAACTGTCTTTGTTCACAGGTGGCATGATTGTTTATGTAGAAAGTCCCAAAGAATCAATAATAAAAAAACTGCTGGGAACAAATAAGCTATTATCACAAGGTTTCAGAATACAAAGTTAATATATAAAAGTCAGTTGCTTTCTTATATACAGTAATGAACAATTGCAATTTAAAACACATAATCATTTACATTAGACCCCCAAAAATGAAACACTTAGGTATAAATCTAACAAATTATAAGATCTATATAAGGAAAACTATAACACTCTGATGAAAGAAATCAAAGAAGATGTAAATAAATTGAGAAATATTTCATGTACATGGTTAAGAAAATTGTCTTAATATTGTCACAATGCTCATTATTCCCAACTCAGTCTATGGAGTTGATGCAACCCCAATTAAAATCCAAGTAAGTTATTTTGTGAATATACATATATGCATTTATATATGCCTAGACTGTAACCAGAAATATTTGTAAGAAACTGTTAACATGATTGCCTCTGGAAATGAGGCAAGGGATATGAGGGGGAGATTGCTTTTGAACTTTTTGTAATTTTTGAATTTTATACCACGTGTATGTTATGTGGGCAAAAAAACTTAAGAAAGAATTTATACAAGTTCACAAAAGCACTAAGGGACAATAAGGGACTAAATCCAGGTCTTCTGTACTGTAAGGTGGATAAGAGAAAGGTTTTCTCTTTGTATGGGATGGTCGTGACTGAGAAGAATGGACAAAGCCATGTGGTTGGATTAGGAGTGGACTAGGCAGAGTGCCAAACTGGGGATTATGGACATCATTCTGAAGATTATGGACAGTTGTCCAACTTTTATGCAGGGGTAAATTTGATGAAAGAAATATTAGGGACTTTACTATTCTCCTTTGACAGAATCCACCTAATTAGAATCCACCTAGTCAGCCTTCAAAGTGGTGAATTAGAAGAAAGCTGAATTCTGTAAGAATTGAAAAAGTAAGATACAGAATGATTCCCTTTTAATAGAAGCAGACAGCTCATTTAAGTAAACCTCAAATGGCTCCAGGAATAATGGGAACACCTGATAGCACAGGAGTTGAAGGAGGGAAGACTTTTCAGTAGCTTAGGAGGGAGCATACACATGACCAATTAGCAATTAGGAGACAGGAAGAAGGTCTGGGAAAAAGCATCAGGAACAACTATAACATTCCTGGTTACCCTTTACACTGATTGTGGAAGCTGTGTTCAGATTAGAATCCCTTATCAGTATTATGAAAGAATCTAGGATCTAAAAGTCATTGCATTTGAACATGTAAACCTAGCTGTAATGCAATAATTTGCATTTATATAGCAACATTCATCTAAGGCAAAGACGTGTTTCCCAGCATTAACTCATTAATCCTCACAATGTCCTTGTGAAGGAGCTGGCCAGCATGATTTTCTCCATTTCACAAATAAGAAAAATGGAACTGCTGAGAGGGTAAATGATTTGGGTGAAAATGGATTGGCTCTATATTGGATATTAATACTAGCATTACTACAAGTGTCTTGGAAATGAGTTATAAATGATTGGTTCAACACAGTTCGGTGTTCAGATTTCTCAAAAATTTTAAATAAGTGAATATCTTACTTTGGCTTTATAACCAACAGAATCTGATTATTATTCAGCCTTTATTCATTCTGATGAATAGCAAACTTTGTCTCATAGGTTTCAAAGCCATATTTCTCCCTGACTATTAACGTTAGATCCCAGGGGTCATAGACTCCAAAATGAATTATAAGGTCAGGGAAATAAATAAGAGTAAGTCACTTGACTTAATAGGGTACATACCAGCAATTCATTTTTTTGAACCCCCAAACGGCCTACTTTAAGACAGAATTTGGGTGTAAGTATTTTATTCAGTGGCTGAAGTATATTGAAGGAGTGGAGAAATAAGAGAGAGAAGAGAGGAAAGTCAGTAGATATTCCTTAATGAGCATTTGAAGGAAGCAATGCCTTGATCAGGAGCTAAGAAAATGTAAAAATGGCTCTATGCACTAGGGACCTACTGTGAGACAGTGAAGACCACACCTCAGAATTGTCTTACCCAGGAGCAAGGTACTGGGTTTTTTATCCACCAACAACTGCCCCTCTTTAGTTGAGCATTGTTCCTTGGCATTTCCGGACTGCTCTGTGCCCAGACTGAACAGTATCGTGGCCAGAGAAAGGCTTCAGGCTGAGATGTACTAGGAAGCTGAAGTGTAAGTGCTTGTCATTAAGCCTTTGATTGCTGAAGCATCCATGCCAAAGACATCTATCCTAAATAAACTGAATGCCAACTGTGACACAGGTACTAGAAAACCAACCAGATAAGAACGTGCTACCTCCTTCTCTGATGAAGGTTCCCTTTTAGTAAGCCCTGCGTGCAAATGAAGGGAAACCCTAGGCACCCCACCCTTAACCCAGATCATTGGCCTGGGAAATGTGTGTGTGTGTGTGTGTGTAGGGGGGGAGGTTCTACAAGTAGTATGGGCCCGGATGAGTGTCTCAGGCATAACTAATCATTACATCACTGTCAATAGGCCCAGAGACCAATACAACAGAAGCTTTCAGCAAGTAAGGGATATCACACCTAAAAGTGCTGGTGACCTCAGGGGTGGCCAAAATGATAAGATTAAGATCCTGACTGCATCTGCTACAATATTCAACTATTCAACATTTATTGACTACCTACTATGTATCTGCCATTTTGCTAGGTGTAGGGCTACAAGACAACAAAGGCATAGTGTTTTCTCTGAAACATAAATTCTATTTATGGCATTTCTAAAACTAACCTCCAGTACTTCAGATATTCTTTAAACTGCTACAATATTATGAGATGTAGAACAATTTTTAGGCCTGAGAAGGAAAAATATTGAACAGCCTTCATAAATTCTATTCGATTGGGTTTGACTGAGGGAGTGATTCTCCAGCCTGTTTCTGCAATATCTTCCTAATATCTAAGTTACAGGGCTTTGGTTTCATGCTAGAGCATGGCAGAATCCTCTTGATTTATCCTATTGCTTTTACCACTTTTCAATTAATTCTTCCCTAATAGGCACAAATCTATTTGGCTTCAGATTTCTTCATCTGTCCTAGATTGAATCACAAATATACCAACTTGTTAACTCCTTTGCCTACCTTTTCTCTTTTCAATCTGATTTTTCCTTTAAAAACTTTTTTCAATGCCTGTGAGTTCATTTAAGATTTTTCTTCCCTGTTCCAATGTCCTTGTAAATGACTGGCCTTCCCTGACAATTTCTGATCTCTATTTAAGTTTACTAATATTTTAATGTAGTGCTGAAATTCTCTGTTCTTTTCTAACTTCCAAGGTAAATCTAGGTGTATTTTTCCTTAGGCTAGTAGATTGTTAGTGAGAAATGATAAGCCCTGTTTGCTCTACCTCACAAATGTATCCTAAATAGCAATTATGTATTTTAAACATGGTTCTCAAGCATCAGCCTTTTCTTTCCTATCATTTGGCCCCATGGAATAATCATGACAGGATCTTCAGATTAACATGGAGGCAAGAGTGATATATTATCTAAACATAAGACTATTTCTTCTGCTTAGTACTTAAATCATGTGATTACTTTTCACCATAGTTTTTTGAGTAAGGGAATAGAGTAATTTGGGGTGGTGAGGAGGATTATATTTCTGTTAACTTCATGGTTAGTGTCTATGCTTACCATTGTACAACTATCTTGTTGACCATCTTTGTGCTTTCTGGTTGGGGTCAGACATTAAGAGGTGTGTGTGTGTGTGTGTGTGTGTGTGTGTGTGTGTGTGTGTGTCTGCAGTGATAATCCAAAAAGAAAGTCAGATGAGCCTGCAGTGTGTTATCCATTATTCATTATTACTGCCACATTTAGGAACTCTGAAAGCTGAGAGTTAATGCTATATCTGCTTGGTTTGATAGCCCTTCCCTAAAGTGGCTAACTGAAAATCAAGAAAAGACACAGAAGGTAAAATTACATAATTTTAGACAGTAAAAGTTGATTTCCTCCCTCACTTGTAAAAACTGTCTGAGGAGGTGATGGAGGATGAGGCGCAGATTCAATCTATAACTCACAGACTGAATGTTTTCATTTTAGTAGCTTTTGGCAACCTATTATGTTAACGTTAGGGAAAAAAGTAAGAGAGTGAGGATGAAGTCTTTTTATCATTTCAGAACACAATTCTAAGTGGAAATCACAAACCTTTTAAGAATCTTGGTCAAAAGTAAAGGCAAGAGGGATAAGTGGTTATGAAGAGCACACTGTAATTGTTAAAAAAAAAACTTTACATGTAACTGGACACATGCAGTTCAAATCTGTGTTGTTCAAGGCTTGACTGTATTTTTCTGAAGATATTTGAAGCTATGATCTTAAAGAACATAGGTGCCTGGTGGACCCTTGTGAACTGCAGCTCTTTGGAAAGGTAGTGATTTTTAGTGGTAGAAAAGTATACTAGGGACTTTTGGAGAAACGTGGCAGAGTGAGAGATGTCTACAGATCACTCCCTTTGAAACAACAATAAGCTAAACATCTAAAACTCAACAAAAAACACCCAAACTGCACACTAGCATGACTGAGCGTGGGATCTGTGCATAAGAACTACCACAAGTCAGAACACTGGGTGTCAGGGTGGTGGACTAGGAGAAATAAAGAAGCTGTCTATTACAGCTGGTAGAGCTCCCTGTAGGATGAGGTGGATGGGAGAAGGTGCAGTGAACAACCCTGCCTGAGTGTGCTGTGAGTTCCACGAATATGGTGGCAAGGTCCAGTCATCAGGACAGAAAGCAGAGGAGCAGGATGGCAGAGAAATAATAGTTGATTTTTATTAGCTCTGGTTATAAAACCAAGGCTGAGCTTCAGCACCCAATTCTCAACCCAGAGGGCTTCTCCACTCATACCCTCTGAGACCGATCACCGCAGAGCCCCAGAGGAATTGAGAAAATGCTATGGAAACTGTTGCTAACATTGACAGGGACTGAAACTAAAGGTTGTGAGCATGATTAAATATCTACAAGAAAATAAAAAGTCATTATTAAGCCTTTATATAAAGCAGGGATCCAAGAGGCTTAAATGTTACTTACTGGAAACCAAAAGAAAAGCACCTTCTTGGCAACA
>PVKZ01008500.1:0-15628 GCA_004027375.1 Macroglossus sobrinus
ATCTCTCTCTCTCTGTTGTCAGAGCCTCTTCCTTGAACCCGAGACAGATGTCGGTTGAGCTCAGCTTTTCAGGCCATTGCGTCTGGTTTCTTTGCTCTTTTCCTTTCCGTGTTCGAGCAACCTCCTTTTAGAGGCAGCTCATTCGTCTGCCTTCTCCTTAGATTCCTTTCCTCCTCGTTTGCTTTTTGCCTGTACCTACGTGTAGGTTTTATGCTGAGTCTTTTCTGTTTATCACTCGGTTTAAGTGGACTCGGCTACCGGCTAAGAAAAGTAGGGTGGGCAGATGCAAAAGTTATAAAAATCATCTACTCAAGTCCAGCTTTTCCTTGGGGCCATGACTCCCCCCAGATCTGCACCCCAGAAGGAGCGGAAGGGTGGCCACAGAGACAAAACAACGAGCCAACCGTTGCCTTCTCCCCTGGCTCCAGCCCCCGGGGTCCTGGCCGGGCGTCCCCGAGTTGGGACACCAGGGGAGGCAACCACAAATAGGCCTGCAGGACAGTTCAGGATGCTATTTGGCCCACTGACTTCTCATGCTTACTTTGCACTTAAAGAAGATATCACAATAACAGTTGAATTTAAAAATTATTTTTTTAATAATTTTCTTCTTTCAATTTTTCTTTGCTTTTCTCTTTCTGGCTTTCTTCTGAAGATATTAGAATGTCTGATTTTATTTTCTTTCTTATTTTATCTTTTTCTTTTCTCCTAATTTCTTCTGACTCATCCGTGGACTTCCTAAACCCATGCTATCATGTTTTTACTGTCCAAGAATTCTCCTTGGAGTTCCACACTGGAAGGTACAATGTGGCCATAGCAGCCCCTCCCTCCCCTCCCCTCTCACGCACATATATGTTCAAGCCCCACCCCGCAAATAGCCCTCCTTGGCCATGCCGTGGTCCTAGAGGTGCTCCTCCAGCCACGTGGCCCACCCAGGGGAGACAGACCAACCAGCGTAGGCCCTGGGAGTGCCTTGAGGCCATTTGAATGGGGCCCCCACAGTTCCAGGAAGGAAGGTGGCAGGGGCTCCAGATGGGCCTATCAACTTGGCTTTTGGACCCACTGACACTCTGGGAGTGAGCATGGCCAGAGAAAGGCCAGAGAGAGGGGACACAGAAGGACTAAGGGCTGGCTCATGGCATCTTAGAAAACTTTCAGGTCCTACCTGTGGCTGGGATGACAGAGAAGAAGCTCCTGGCTCAAAGAAACAAACTTTCACAAAGATCTCATAGGTCCAGTTTTATAGCATCTTCTGAGCCCCTCTCACTTTGTCCCCACATCTTCCGGGGACAGAAACCAGGAGGCGGGAAGGACGCCGTGCAGTGCGCCTCGGAGGGGCTTCGTCTGCCGTTTGGATATGCCGAGCGCCTCAGCACAGCCACTCACGTCTTGGTCTCCACAGTCTGCTCTCTGTCTACACATCCAGATGCCAAGCTTTAGTGACACATATTCTAGCTAGGGAGACAGTCCATGGTCTAATCTGCCGTTCTTGCCCTTCAGGATTTCACGAACTGGTACATTTAATTTTAAGTTAAATCAGACACTGACATTCAGTTGTCAGCTTAAAATAAAAATACAAAGCAAAACAGTAACAACAATGAGCAAACTGCTATCCACCTCTCATCTCAGTTCCATTAAAAAATGCCAGTCAAAAGGAGCCAAAAACATACAATGGAGAAAGGAAAGCCTCTTCAATAAATGGTGCTGGGAAAACTGGAAAGCCACCTGCAAAAGAATGAAACTAGACTGTTGTCCATCACCACGCACCAAAATTAGCTCAAAGTGGATTAAGGACCTGAATATATAAGACCTGAAACAATAAATTGCATAGAAGAAAACATGGGAAGCAAACTCATGGACCTTGGACCTAAAGAAGATTTTAAGAATTTGACCTCAAAGGCAAGGGAAGGAAAAGCAAAAATGAATGGATGGGACCACATCAAACTAAAAAGCTTCTGCTCAGCAAAAGGAACTGTCAAAAGGCAAAGAGACAACCACCAGAATGGGAAAATATATTTGCAAGCAACACCTCCGATGAGGGCCTAATATCCAAAATATACAAAGAACTCATACGACTCAATAACAACAGAAAAACAAATAATCCAGTCAAAAAATGGGCACAGGACCTAACCAGACACTTCTCCCCGGTGAACATACAGATGCCCAACGAATATATGAAAGGATGCTCAACATCCTTAGCTGTTAGAGAAATGCAAATCAAAACCACAATGAGATACCACCTCACACCTGTTAGAATGGCTATAACCAACAGGACAAGCAATCACAAATGTTGGAGAGGATGTGGAGAAATAGGAACCCTCATACACTGCTGGTGGGACTGCAAATTGGTACAGCCACTATGGAACACAGCATGGAGGTTCCTCAAAAAACTAAGAATTGATCTACCATCTGATCCAGCAATCCCTCTACTGGGTATTTACCCCAAAGACATGAAAACTCATATCCGAAAAGATATTTGCACACCGATGTTCACAGCAGCATTATTCACAGTGGCCAGGACATGGAAGCAACCGAAGTGTCCTACGATAGATGGTCGGCTAAAGAAGCTGTGGTACATATATATACACAAGGGAATATGACTCAGCCACAAGAAGAGGAAATACTGCCACAACATGAACAGACCTTGAGCTAATCATGCTAAGCGAAATAAACCCAACAGAAAAAGTTGAAAACCACATAATATCGCTTATATGTGGGATACGAAACTGAAAGCAACAAACAAACATGACAAACAGACTCTTGGACATGGACAATAGACTAGTGGTTACCAGAGGAGATGGGGAGGCAGGAGGAAGAGGGGGTACAAGGGGTCAAATCTGTGGTGACAGAAAGAAATCTAACTATGGGCGGTGAACATACAATGCAACACACACACACACACATATACCTATATATATGTGTATATATATATACATATACATATATATGTGTGTGTGTATATATATATATATCTTATATGCCTTACAATTGTACACTTGAAACTTAATGAATTTCATTAACCAATGTCTCCATTAGAAAAAAGAAAGAAAGAAAAAGAAAAAAGCACCAAACAGCAAAAAGAGAAGCAGCCTGCTCTTAGAGTAAAGGGTATTCCTTTAGCTGAATAAACTTAGCTTTATGAAAAACTCATTACGTTTTAGTTTTTACATTTGCCGAGACCAGGGACCACTTGCTTCTTCCCTCATTTTTTCCACATAGACCAATGTTTGGAAATCACTTCTTTAAGGCACATAGTGGGAAAAAATTAAAAAGCCATTATGTTAACTCAGAGTCATTCCAGTTCCCGGATCCTCTGGGCGGTGGTGGGCGCACACGGTGGGTGCACACGATGGTGGGCTAGGTCCTCCCTTGGACGTGGCCGTTTGCACACTCGGCCTCCGTGGGCTCAGGCTGTTACCGCGGGTGCTGCGCCTGCATCTCTGTTTCCAAGCGCGTCTGTCCCAGGTGGAGTCCGGGCTCTAAGCTCTTCTTGAACGATGCGTTTTCGGTCTGGGTTTTCTTCTTCTCGTCTCCAAGGCCGGGACCAGGCTGAAGCTCTCACCTCTCTCAGTTCCTGAACAGAAAGCTGCTTCTCCCTGCAGGTGCCTGCCTCTCCCTGCCCTCCTGGCACCAGGCTCATTCCGCCTCCTCATCCTCGCTCGCTCGTGCCTCTGTCCCCTGCCTGCAGGTCCCTCCTTTCCCGTCGTCCCAGCACCTTGGAGCCCAGCCACGGTCCATCGGTCCACCGCAGGAAGCCGCGGGAACCTTCCTATCCACCTAGCCAGCCTCACGGAGTCTCAGCTCCCACTGGCCATTCTCGGATCCATCCGGGTGTGTTCACTGCACTCAAGCTGACGTCGGCGTCACACAGCTGTCATAGACATGGCAGCTTTAGGTCCTCTAGAAGAGTGTAATCCTCTGGGGGGGGTGGGGCATTGGAGGGAGGGGCGGGGACTGTCCCGACCCGCGGAACCTAGTTATTCGTAGGGGCGGCGAGGAGGATCCAACCTGGGAAAAACGGGCGAGAGAAAGGAGCGGAGGCAAGACAAAGCTCTGATCAAGCCTCCAAATTTTATTACAAAATGGGGATATATATATATACAGAGAGGGAGGGGTTAGAGATACTTGCAGGCAGGGGATTGGTTGAGGGAAGGGGCGGTATAGCGTAGCGCGATCTGATAGGGGCGTTCAAGTGGAGGGAGGTGACGTGAGGGGTAGGCGGTGCGGATGTCTTGGCGCGCGCGGGCTTTTCGTCTTTGGCGCGCGCGGGCTTTCTGCTGATCAGCAGAAAGAGAAGCAGGAACCTTACGGGCCGTGGCCATTTTGCTTCTCCCGTGCGGCTCCCAACAGGGGACGACCCAGGCCTACACACCCACTCTGCTCCCCGGACCTGGGCAGGGCTAGGCTGACCCAGCTCTTAGACGGAAGTGAGTGGCTTGGAGCCTCAGATGAGACTGTGGCTTGGCCTCCTCCACACAGTGGGGACCAGGCTGAGACGCCCCAGCTGTCCCGCTGCTCCCTGCTTGGAGGCAGCGCTGTCACTTTAATTCGGGTCCCTCCTTGTGCGTTTCTGCACATTCTCTGGTCACCCTCCAGGCACTGCCCACGCCATGTCTATAAACGTGACAGTCCCAGGGCTATATTAAGGGTTTACGAGCCTCTTCGTAAAACCGATGAAGAGATTCAGCAAGAGATTCCTCCTCCTTTTTAAAGCTCGGCTCCCCTTCCCCTCGGCCCGCCTCGGTCTGGCGTCCACTCTGCGATTCGCAAGTTAAAGTCGGTGCTGCTTTTTCCGAAACAGGTGGGACGAGCTTCCCTCCCTTCCCATCCAGTGTCGCTACGGGACTAGGTGGCTGATCCCATGTTTGCTGACACCCCCGCAGCGAAGAGGCCTCCTAGATGGGGTCCTTCCCACCGCCAAGCAACCACGGCTCAAAATATAAGCCGCGGGCGGGAGAACGGGATAGCAGGCCGACCCGCCTTGCTTGCCCAGGATGTGTCTGAAAATCTCCTCTGAAAAGCCCTGAGTCCCGGGCAAACCCCGATGGCGGGTTGTCCTAGAACCGAGTTGTCCTAGAAGCGAAGTTCCTTGCGGAAATACCACATCAGGGCCGGGAGAGCTCTCTGAGCTGCAGAAGCCTTACTGCAAATGACAGCTCGAGAAGAATAGAGCCGTGTGAGCGAACAGGTACACGGGAGCGCCTCTGGTAACAGAGGGCAGGAGCCGGCACCTCTGCTCCGCGCTCCGGGAAGGCTGTCTCCTCTGACCTACGCAGCCCAACCCCACCCAACCCGACTCACCGGAACCACTGCCCTGGGAGAGACCCCCGCAGAGACACCGCAGCACCAGGAGAGAACGAACGCCTCCTCCCAAAGCCACACGGTCGGCGACAGTGGGGCTCCCACGAGGCCCAGTCGTCCGTAATTCCCCACAGAGGCATCGCGATGCGTCACCCCCACCGTGGCTGAGTGAGGGTGGCCGGGGCCGCCACCAGGGACTCTGGCCCGAAAGGCGGCGAGGGGCGAGGTCTCCGTGCCGCTGGGCCTTTCGTGCGCTGCGTCCCCAAGACGAATACCAAGCTCCTCTGACCTCCGTGGTTGTGTACGAGCCGCTGCTCACACCTGGTGCCTGAACCCTCACGTTTGCGCTACACGAGGCCTCAGCGTGGCTGTGGTTCTCTCCTCCTTGCACATCAGAAATGGCCAAGCTCAGACCGTACCCGGAGCCTAGAAACCTCCACCCTCAGAAACTGGGGTGGGGCACCCCAGCCAGCCCTGCAGAGCCTGCGGGGTGAAACACCGCCTGAGCAGCCCTGCCCATCTCCCGCCCTCCGTTATGCTGGCGCTCGGGCCCAGAGCCCGCCAGCACAGCGGGGGCCCCAGGGTGCGAGGGCTCCCCTGGGCGTCCAGGTCCGGCTACTCCATGGCAAGAGAAGGTTTTCATGGAAACGCGCATTCAAAGCTGAAAACCCTTTCAACCCCTCTGAGCTACCTGCCCGGGCGTCCCCTCCCAATCGCCACCCAGAGGCCTGCGCCCTCCGGGGCGGGACGAGGCTGACGATGGCTCTCTGTACAAAGTGCTCAGTGTTAACAGATGAACTGAGGCACATTAAAATTTCCGAGAGTTTTTTAAGCATGCAACCATCCACATCAGCAGCGCCAAACCGAGCGGTCAGGAGCACCCCTGCAGGGGAAGAGGGGGTCGGGGAGAGGTTTTGACCGGGAAGATGCAGACGCGTCTCCAGGAAAGTACGTGATTGGCTGTAGCTTAAGCGGTTGCCTTAGTTGGGAAAGTCTGGTTGGCTGTTTGTGATGCCATGTTCCCTGATGAGTGTGTCCATTCTTGCTTACGTTTGGTGGGCTTACATGGGCCACAGGGTGTTAGAGCCCCCCAGGCTAATGGCCTCCTTGGTTAATCACTAACTTTCGATGACAGGATTCTTTTTTTCCCCCCTCTAATCCACCAGCTTGGCAGGACCTGTGAGCACACGTGGTGGGGGAATCACTGTCCACTCCCCTTATGCTTCCGGCTTAACGAAGGGTCCAGACTTTCATTTGATGCCCGCCCCCTGCCAGTGAAACAGGTGTTGGTGTTAGGTGTGCTGAGGACGTCCCCTCATCCAGGAATGCACCCTGCCCAACCCTCACCGAACCCTCCACGGGCACCGGCCACCAGCACCTCTTCCCCTGGCTAGTCTGAAGGCAGCCTCTGACATGACAGAGCCCCCGATGTCACCCACCACTGCCTCAGGGTCCCTGGGGTCCCCACTCAAACGACTCCAGCGGGAAAGGGAGAAATCTGTGCCCCCACCCTGGCCCCACACCCACAGCGAAACTGCGTCTCACCGCTCCAGGTGTCCAGACTGGTGAGACGCTATCTGAGTTCACCGGTCATTCTATGCTTCACCACCTTCAGTGCAGCCATGCTGAAAATACAGGCCCAGTCAGCAAGCGAAAGCCCCGGGGACCCAGAATGGGGCTCAGGGGGCCAGGGTCAGTCCCCAGCTCTTCCAGGGAGGGGCTGGCTACCTGGGGCAAGTCGCCCCTGCCAGGCCGGTCTCCTCCTTGTGAAAGGAAGGAGACAGACCTCGTCACCTCCGGCCAGCTCTGTGCGCCTAGCCGTCTTTTTGTAATTACTATTTCCGCTGATTACACGGGTCAGAGGAAACCAAGCTTAATAAGAGGAACCCCGGAAAGGGTTCACACAAAGCACACACCCTAAGATCACTCCACAGAGAAGCGCCTGTTACAACAGGGTCAGACGCAGCAGAGGCCACCCAGGCCGCTCAGGCAGAGAAAGAGGCGGCTCCCAGCAGCTTTGGCTGGGAGGACTGTCCTACCCAGGATGCAGTGGAGTGGGCGGGGGTCTTCGGGAACAAACACCGGCCAAAGGGGATTAAGCCAGATGAAGGGCTTCACGCAGAGTCCAGTTGCCTATGCTGTGACCCACACGGAGGACACATGCGTGATGCTGCCATCACGGCTTCCTTGGTCCCCATCCAGGCCGTCGCCATCCCTGGCCCACGTGCAGGCCCTGGCTGAGTGTCCCCTGCCTGGGCCCACTCGGTCAGGGACACCGGTGACAAGGCTTTGTTGGCTCTCAGCAGCCTGGCATCACCCTGGGGGATCCTCGAAGGATCCAGACACATATATCATTTCAGGAGTTTCTTACTTTACCAGGCTGGGACTGAAACTCGACCTCTAAGCAGTTAAAATCAACAAGAGGAAACTCAATCCTTTTGCCTTCCACAGAGCATTGGGACGGGAGCTTTGCCGTTTAAAAGCGCCTTCAAAGAAAACACAGCTTAATGTGCTGACGGAGAAGCCACTAGATCTGGGAGACCCAGTGTCGCCCACTCCGCCTGCAGGAGGACTGAGCTCAGGCACAGCGGTTCCCGGCTGGCAAGTGAGTCAGCCCGGCTCTGGCTCCCCCCGTCCCCCATGCCGAGGTCACTGAAAGATTCGAGTGAGAAAAACTGTTCCAGAGCTTAAGAAAATGTCATATGTTTATCATCTATCTATTATCTATTATCTATATATGTATCTATCTATCTATTGATCACAGATTACATAGCAGGTACTCTTCTGAAGCACTTCTCAAAGATTAACACGTTCGGTCCCGTTTTACAGAAGATACAACCACGGTGTCTTGAGCCCGGGCTGGTCGAGGAGGCGGGCTCCTCACCTCTGTGCCGGGCTGTGTAGGCAGGACCAGGGCTGGAACGGAGGGCGGGCTTGGCAGGCAGGCCCGGAGCGGGCTAAGAGCCACAGGAGACGTGGTGGCCAAGCCAGCTGGTTCTAAAGGGGCGGCGGGGGCGCAGCCCGCTCACGAGACCTCATCCCAGAGCCCCAGCTCCCAAGAGACGGGTCAGCCAGGAACAGTGCCTGAGCTGTGCAGGGCACTTAGGAGCGGAGAGGCACCTGACTGAGGACGCTCAGAGATTTTCTCTTGGATGGGAGCAGATTGGGTCCGGGCGGGGCCCGCTGGGGGCAGCCAGACCCAGGCATCCACCCAGCTCTTCCCTGCAGACCACCCTGGCTCCCTGGGTGCCATCGCCAGCCCATGCCCAGGCCCACGCTGCCCTCTGCTGGGCATGTTGGGGAAAACTGAAGCCTGGATCAGGTTCTCGTTCTCAGAGGCCCCTTTCAAGGAAACGGAGAGTGACAGTTCACAAGATCCATAACCGAGTGCTGCTCACACGTTTACCATCCACTCCAGCCACTTGTTTGGACCAAGGACTTTTCGTCGGTGTTTTGTGTGTCGATGCAATCGCCATTTGAATTGTATAAAGCGTGTGTGGGGGGCCTGTTTCTGTCCCTGCCGGGGGCAGGGAGCATGCTGTTCAAGGGCAGGGGCTAAAAGGCTGCTCTCCAGGTCTCCCATCCTGCTCTAGCATGTTGAGGTCCATTCAAGTTTATGTAGAACGTAAGAGCGATGCTCACCTCTAAAAATCAGATCCCCTCGCCACCTACTGGTTGGTCCCTTATAAAGGACCTTGTGATGCAAGACGGGACCGGGTTCCAGGAGCTATTTGGAATTTGACACTCACATACTACCACCTCGGTCCGTGGTGAGAAGTGCAGTGTTCATACGGGGCCTCTAGCCACCTGTCACTATGTAAATCTCAATGGATTAAAACAAAGTGAAATTTAAAACCTGGTTTCTCAGTCACACTGATTCCAAGTGCTCAGTGGCCACCTGTGGACAGCGGCTTCTGAAAGCACAGACTCTAAACATTTTCATCACAGCAAGAAGTCCTGGTGGACATTGCTGCCCCAGGACCTATCAGGGAATAAGAAACAAGCAAGGATCCCCGCCCCCCGCCCCCTCCCAGTCCAACCTGCAATGGCAGCCAAGGGATTCTTACTGAAGCAGAAATCAGCTGTCATCACACCTTTGCTTACACTCTCCATTGCCTATTCTGTTGACCAGGAAAAAAAATCATGTTCCTCCTGTGGCTGACCAGGCCTCATGTCCACCCAACGTTCAGCAACATGCACCGAGCACACCACGGCAGGCACTGACCTGGGAACTTGGGAGAGGGGATACCAAGGAGCAGAGAGGCCTCGCTGTGTGGAGCTATCTAGTGGGAGTCGAGGAAACAAGAAGCATTTACTTAATAAGTAAATGGTGATTGGATAGAAGACGGAAGTTGCCGTGACAGGATTTCCGGTCAAGATGAGGGAGTAGGTAAACACTGAGCTCACCTCCTCTTCTCACGACTACATCAAAATTACAACCAAACTACAGAACAATCATTAGGGAAAATCTCCTGAAGTCTAGCTGAGCAGAAGTCCTACAACTAAGGACATACAGAAGAGATCACCTTGAGACTGACAGGAGGCACAGAGACGCAAGTTAGGCTAGTCACCACACTCATGTGTAGCAGTTCAAAATCAGGAGGGCTATCTCAGCTGTGAAGGGTCCCTGGCGGGGTCCCAATCCCACACTGGGTTCCCCGGCCCAGAGTCCCAGGCCAGGAAGAGAAGTCTCCACAACCAGCAGAGATTGTAGCTGAGTGAGACAGAGGGTGGTCAGACTCCCAGGTGCCCCTCTTAGGACCCATGCACGGACTTACCTGCTGACAGACTCACTTGCTCTGGGCTCCAGCACTGGGGAGGCTGCCCAAAAGGCACCATGGACACACAGGGAGGAACTGAATTGTCTGGCTTCAGAGCCAGCGCTGGAGGGGCAGGTCTCTCCCAGACAGAAGTGCTAGCAGAAGCCACTCTTTCTTTGCTGGGCCCTCCCTCCCCGCCAGCGTGCAGACACAGGTGGCTTCCATATCTGAGCTCCATCAACCCAGCTGACCTCGCTTGCCCCACCCTGATGATCTGAGACCCCGCCCCCTCCCAACTTGTGGGTCCACCCAAGCTGCTTCCAGTGGCTTTTCCATAAAAAAATGGCCTGTCCAGGTTCATGCTGTGAACTTCCCTAAAATCTCTCAAAGTTTGACAAGCCCCAAACAAGCAGCATCTGACTTCAGTGTCCCCCGAACCTTTTGCTGAGCAGTCTTAAGCTTGGCAGCAGTGATAACCAGCTTCAGTTCATGGCTTGGCCTCTCAGGGCACCTCTAAGCTCAATGACTGGCAGCCATCTGAGGATTGCTTTATGGCCTATGCCAGGGCACAGGCTGCAGCTGAACTTGGCCTGAGGCAGGCCCCTCCTAGGAGGCCCAGAGCTGGCATGCCCCCAGTGCTGCTTCAGACAGAGCTGGAGCACCACCTAGCTGTCCTGGAGGAGGACACACCTGAAGGACAGACTAAGCAGGCACCAGAGCCCTGCTAAAGTGAATCCTGTTCCAGAGGGTCAGGCCCCGACCAGCCAAACTTCACAACCCATCAGCCCAAGGGTCAGTCCCCCCCGCCCTGATGCTCAAACAGCAACCAAGGCTCAGCCACAACAGGAGGGCACACAGGACCCATACAAGGGACACCTGCAGCACCCAACTCAGGTGACCAGGGACACTGTGCCCCTGAGCCCCACAGGATGCCAACTACATAAGGCCACTCTACTAAAACCAGAAGACATAGCAGCCCTACCCAGTACATAGAAACAAACGCAGGGAGGCAGCCAGAATGGGGAGACCAAGAAACATGTCCCGCATGAAACATCAGAACACAGCTCCAGAGAAATAACTAAACGAAATGGAGACAAGCAATCTACCAGATGCGGAGTTCAAAACGCTGGTTATAAGGATGCTCAAGGAGCTTGGGGGAAGGCTAGAACTGAATTCGGTGAGAACTTTAACAAACAGTAGCCTCCATGAAGCAGAGGACCGAATTGGTGATTTCGAAGATGAGGTAGCAGAAAACATCCGATCAGAACAGCAAAAAGAAAAATAGGAATTTTAAAAATGAAGATAGTTTAAGGGGCTTCTGGGACAACATCAAGCATAATAACATTCTCACCATAGGGACACCAGAAGGAGAAGAGAGAGCAAGGAATTAAAAAGCTATTTGAAGAAATAATGAAAACTTCACGAACCCAGAGAAGGAAATAGACATACAAGCCCAGCAAGCACAGAGAGTCCTAGCAGAGGGAGCCAGGGGCCAAGCAGAGGCTGAGCTCTGGAGAGAAGGCTGAACTTGGGGGCATAAAGTGTGGGTTATCAGTACCCCAGGGCATGTCCTCTCCTCCCCTCCTTTCTCATGCTCGGGCTGGCCACTCAGGCCTCCTTCTGACCCGCCAATGTCCAAGCTCATTCTCCACCCTGGTCCCCTGCCCAGGCAAGCTCTCCCATGTTGCCCCGTCTCCCGCTTCCCGGAGCCTTGGACCTGGCCCCCGTTGCTGTCCGGTTCCCTCAGGACAGCATTAGCTTCTCGAGGACAGATGCTCATCTTGCTCCGGGTTGTGTCCCCAGCACTAGGGCAGTCCCGGGCCCCCATGTGTTCACTCTGCATCTGAACACTGCTGGCCAGCCTGCTCGCAGACCCCTCTGCCTTTGGCCCCTGCGGCCAACTGCTGCTCTTCTGCCAGGACATCCCAGAGGTGACATGGGGCCCCACCGCAAGGCATGAAGACCCCGATGGCCACCGCTGCTCTCGGGGACCCTGATGAAAAGGAGCATCTTTCCTGTACCCTGCAGGACCCCGCCCTGGGGCCTCACAGTATAAGACATTACCACATACACGAACATGCACACACATACACATACACACGCACACTTACACTCACACATATTGAGATGCGCTCTCTCTCTCTCTCTCTCTCTCTCACACACACACACACACACACACACACACACACACACACACACACACACACGCATACACTGTGTCACAGAGTTTAACTCCTCCCATCTCCTGTCCTGGTTCCCATCCCTGGCCTGAGGCAGTCAGGAAGCCATGCCAATCCAGCTCGGCCCGACTGTGTGCACTTTAAAACTGTACTGCAGAGTGTTCAGTATTGATTATGAGTTTGATTTAGGACGACACCTCTTTTTAAGCAGCCGGGCCATTTTAAAAGGGTACGATCAGAAGACGCAAGCTTGGTTCTTGGGAATGTATCCTCCTCTCCTGGCTCCTAGCCAATCCCACACGTCTCTCAAATTGTCAGGAAAAAAAAAAACACTGAAAAATGCTGGTAAGCACAATAGGAACGGTGGGAACGTATATAAAGACACTGCGGGCAAGTGGTGATAGCAATGTTTCCCTTCTGTTCTGGATTTCACTGCGCACTCGCGGCTGGGCGCGCAGGGGACAGCGCGGGCGGGGAGGAGCGCCCCCTGGCGGAGGCTGGGCGGCCCGCTCCCTGCGCGCGGCTCGCGCTGACGACTCCCGGAGCCTGAGGTCTGTTCTCTGCAGAGGGCACGGCTGCTTCGTTTGCGCTGGGACGACAGTCACATCGTCTGTACGCTATTTTTTAATTTTAATAAATGTCTTCTAATTCCCAGGTGGAGGAGGGCAAGGGGTCTTCTGCGCCGGAGCCACAGTGGTGGAGCCAGGGGCCAGCAGACTCCAAGCAAAGCGGGGTTGGGGGGCGGGGGTGTTCTGCAGCCTCCCCAGCATCACTTGCAATGAGGGAGGTGTCTCGGCTGCAGACTCCGCCCCTTTTCCCTGCTGTTCTGTACAGAAGACCCTTGAACAAATCGAGTTTGAAATGCATGTCACTTATACGTGGATTTTTTTTTTTTTTGCAATAAATACATAGTGGGGTCTCTCTATCCCTGGGTTTTGCATCCACAGATCCAACCAACCACAGACTGAAAATAGTATTTTCTGGCGTCCGCGGATGCAGAAGGCCGGCTCTCTGCATGGATCTGCGCGGTTTCTATAAGGGCCCTGAGCATCTGCGGATGTCGTATCTGGGAAGGGTCCTGGAACCAACCCCCGTGGATGCTGTAGTTAAGTTTTTAGGAAGTCAAAAGTTATTGATGAATTTTCAAGTGCACGAAGTGTCGGTGCCCCTAAACCCCTCTTGTTCAAGAGTCAGCCGTATCTGTTGGAAGCTTGTCACCAAGTTCTCGTCCCTCTGAACATACTGGGGCCACAGAGATTCTCCTCCAGGTGTCCAATGGGAAATTGCAGGCAACCAGAAGGGGGCGCTCTCTCCCGTATTCTCAGGGAACAGGCTTGTCCCACAGACTCTGCAGGTGTGCCCGCCCCTCCCTCACCTGGTGAGCCACAGCCCAGGTCAGCAGCACCCCGCAGAGGGACAGAATGAGTCCCTGGCTCCTCGCTCTCCTGCTCGCCATGCAATTCCGGCCCACCAGGCCCACTGGGGGGAGGGGGACAGAGAGAGGTTTTTGAAAACAGGACTTTCAGTGCTGGAATGGGGGAGTTGGTCTCCCTAAGGCCAACCCCACCTCTGGGTCACCCCAACTGTAACTCTTCAGAGCATTTATTTATCTTGTTGCTTCTTTGTGTGACTGACTCTCTCTTCCTGGACCTTGCCACACTCCACTGGGGCAGGAACGAGCTTCTGATTTTTGTAGGCCCAGAGTGCCTTATAAATTCCTAATTCTGGGCCAGAGGTGCTCCGATCAGGCACCCGGCTGGCACCCGGCCCGTTCGGGTTCCCCAAACGCAAGGTTTCCGCAGACAGTGAAGGACGAAGGGGCCGGGGCCTGCTTCCTGGGTTTTTTGGCAAACGCTTGAGTGCGTCAAACCTTGTCATCTTTCTCAGACATCGTCGTCTTTGGTCTGTGGCCCCTTGGCTGCCGATGCACCCCACGAAGTTGATATGGTCAGTTCACGAACCCACATCCCCCCCAAGGTCTGCTGCCCTGTCTTCCTCACCCCACTCCTCCCGGGAGGCCTGCTCCTTGCCATCCGGCCTTATCTGGAAGGGAGGTTACTGTTGATGAAGGAAACACTTCTGGACATCTTTCTGAACCTTTGTTCATGCCCAGACCACAGCCCTTGAAGCTGAAAGCCGGAGATCTGTCACCTCCCTGCTGTATTTGTGACCTGCCCCCTGGCCAGTGTGGTTCTCCTAAGTGGCAACCCAATTAAAGACTGTCAGCCGCCCTGCAGGGATGACACTGGTGGGCGACCTTAGGCCTTCCGTCCCTGGACGCTCTCTTGCTGGGCTTATCCTTGGCTCCTGAGAGCACCCTGGCCAAGGCTAGAGGTGAGCAGGAAGGCAAGGGGGGCCAGCGGGGTCCCGATGGGTGATGGGCTGCCTCCAAGGGCAGCCCTCGGAAGTGCTGGCCAAGGCTTCCCAGCTGCAGTGCCTGAGCTAGCCACACGGGGGCAGCGCAGGGCTGCGTTTCGGTGCCTCCTGCCACCCCAGTATCCCAAAAGGATGGAGAGAGGGTTGCCACTCCCGCCCCTCCCCCTTCTCCATCCCTTTTCCACACACTTCCTTCACAAAAAGCCTTAGGAACTAGCAACTTGGGGAAAGTGACAGGTTTTCACGAGGCCATGAGAAAGGCAGATGTGAAAGGGCCTTTGAAATCTTCCAAGGGCCCCAGCCCTGGTCAGCAGCTGGGGAAACTGAGGTTTGGAGAAGTTGAATCGCTTTGTCCAGTGTCCTCCAGCAGCCTAGCATCCAGTGCCATCCTCTCCAGGCGCCTACTGGTGATATCGCTCCATGCTGGCATCTGGGGGGTGGGGTCCCCAGGGTTTGCTAAACGGGAGATGGAAACACAGAAGCGATTACAGGAAGCAATCAGCGCCACACTAGATGGGAGAGGGACTAGAAGCTGCAGGGACCTCCTCGTGCGGGTCGAGAGGAGGGAGGGTGGAATCCAGGAGGCCAGCATGGAGGAGGATGCGATGCTTGAACTTGGCCTTGGGGTAGGGTAAGAAGCGGACTCAGTTGAACAGTGGGGAGGTGGGCACTCCTGGTGGAGTAATTAATGGCTTGGGCAGAAGCAGGGGGCACAACCTGGGGAGCAGTGGGGCGCGTGCTCTGTAAGGAGAGACAGGAGGAGGTTAGAGGCCAGACGGAGGACTGTGCCCGCGCCCCGAGACCCACACAGGCGGCCTAGGTTCTGCCTGTGGAATCGGGGGCTGGCGTGGCTTTGGAACTTTCCTGAATTCCATTAAGTTGAAAGTTCAGAGCATGGCAGTTCTCCAGATTAGCTCATGTGGAGGTGGGGTAAACAAATGGTCTCCATGGAGACCGTGGGGCCTACTTTGGGATGTCCGCTGCCCCTCGGAGATCTGGAGGCCCGCCCTGAAG
>PVKZ01008501.1:0-15624 GCA_004027375.1 Macroglossus sobrinus
CAATTGCCATTGTAGACAATAAAAAAGCAGCTCGTTCCTCTTCGATGCCCAGACTGACGCCCAAGGGAATGATGTACAAGGAAGGTGCAAAGAATCCCAATGTTGCAAAGAGCCCAAACAGTGCATAGCAAATGAAGCTTTTCTCTTTCAAGATCGAGAAGTCCAACAATGGCACTTTCCCGTCCTTTTGCTCGGAGCCGGTCTCCGGGATCTGCTGCTGCACGTCGGCCTTTGGCTCCAGTTCCACATTACCCTGACCAGGCACATTTTTAGGTGAGGTAGTTAGTTCTACTCCTGAGTCAATGGAGTCTATCAAAGTCTGTGTATTCTCATTTACAAGTGTATACTGCACTTCTTTAGGATTTTCCAGTCTAGTTATATTCGGTGACTCTGGTCCTCTTATTATAATTGGTCTTAGCAGTGCCCCACAGATGACGATGCTTAACTGTAGGAGGCCCACGAGGAGGAGACTGTACCTCCAGCCGATGTTCTCCTTCAGGGCTGTGAATGCTTGGATAGACAGGAGAGGAGAAGACATGACACGTCAGATCAGAAATGGAGACAAGACCCAGGGTAAGGTATTGAGTAGAACTGGGGACTTAGATTTAGTACTAATTTTTTTAAAAAATGGACTCGTCAGTGTGAATGCAGTCACCCTGTACTATCTTTTATTCTGTTTTGGTGCTCGTGGGAGAAATATGGAGAAAGTGTGCATAATGATTATTATATACAAAACAAAAGTTTTTATCCCAGGTCTCCAAAAGAGCCCTGGAGGGTTCATTTTTCCAAGGAGAGGCACAAAAAGTGACATAAATTTTCACCTACTTCAAAGTTTAGCAAATAACAGTCTGCAGGCCAAATCCAGTCCATTGCCTGTTTTGATAAGAAAGCTTGACTAGAACAGAGCCACGTGCATTCATTTAGGTATCAACGGCGGCTTCTGTGCTGACCCACCTTCTGAGTAGCTATGACAGAGACTTACAGTACATGGAGTCTAAATATTTACTATCTGGCCTTTTAAAAATGGGATTCTCGACCTGAGGGAGAGCATTATATGTTCAGTCTTTGGTAGTAATGGGTTAAGTACAAAATGAACTAAGACTCAAAGGTTCAGTGATTATCCCAGGATGAAATGATCCATTTCTTCAGTTTCTACTTTGCAGAATGTCCTTAACCACCTGAATCATCCTCCTTCCTGCAAATCACTTGGGATCTAAGCTGTGGAAGGCAGACTGGAGGGATGGGCTAGACAGCAAAGCGTGGCCTTGCGGGGATGGCCAAAGGAATCATAATGCTCCACAGTGAGAAGAGGATAGTGCAGGCCCCACATGATCTTAAGGTATCTTCACAGTCATCCCACAAGGTGAAATGATGATCAGCAGAACTTGGTTTTACTATATCTAATTTTTTGAGCACTGACAGTCAGTATGAGACACATGGTAACTTGGTTACCCAGAAGGCTTCACGAGACAGCCCCACTTTCTTGGTTGGTTTGGGGGGGCATCCACTTGCTTTTGTAACATAATGTATGTTCACATCTCTTTTTTTCCCCCATTAATGCAGAAAATATTTTGCTAGAACTGCAAAATATTTCAGAGTGCTTTACACCCATCTGGCAATAATGATTTTTTTTCTTACTATTTCTTGAGTCCTTTTAGGTGCCAGAGATATGCCTAGCTGTAGGGATCCAACTGAACAAGATGCATTTTCTAGCCTTTGGGCACTCAGTCGACTGATTCTGCCCTTAACATTTGGTTCTGAAAATTTGGAAACCAATAGAAAACTGAAAAGAATGACACCAAATGGCTGCCTCTACTTCATCTACATTCAACAGTTAACATTTTCTGCTGTCTCTCTGCTGTATCCTTCTGTTTATATGCGTCAATACATTTTTCTGAACTGTCAGAAAACCTTCAAATATTATGATTGTCACCCCTAAATACTTGTACATATATCT
Organism: Macroglossus sobrinus; assembly: GCA_004027375.1. NCBI lineage: Eukaryota > Metazoa > Chordata > Mammalia > Chiroptera > Pteropodidae > Macroglossus > Macroglossus sobrinus. The sequence goes on from PVKZ01008501.1 coordinate 1,958, forward strand.
CATTTGAACAAAGTATAATCCACGGACACATTCATCAAAAACGGCAGAGTAAGAAATGAGACTGGGTCTCCAAGGCTATCTATCTACTACTTGTTAGTGTAACTCACAAATTAACAGTAAGTTAGAGGATTAAACTAGAGATAAAAATTTCACTGTGAGATGATTCACACACAGTAGGACATAATGACATCAACTTTATGAGCACAATTTAAATGCACATCGAATATGTCTCTTCTGACAAAGGAAATGATAATATGCAAAATCCCAAATTGTGAAATTATTTATTTTGGAATGGCTGTTTCAAGCTTTACACTGAATATGTGCCATGTATCTTCCTATTTGTGTCACATCAGACTAGGAATAAAATATCTGAATTTCTAACATGGGGGTTAGGGAGGCTAGACCCAAACTGTGCTGGAGAAAAGAAGGAAACACCCAGTGTATCCACTGCACACAGTGACAGTCACCCAGTAGCCGACTGTGGGCGAGTTAGTGCAGCAAGAATATGAGTGGCTTCCCCAGACAGTGCATAGACTGTTATGGTCCACCTACCTGGTGCGAAAGCAAATATAGCAAAACATTCTCCTGTAGAAGCCACTGCAGTGACCACGGAGCGTCTTTTGTCAAAGTACTGGGATAGGATGGTGACAGTTGGGAGAAAAGTAAAGCAGTATCCCAAACCTGTGAAAGTCAAAAAGAACAGTGAGAACCACACAACGACTGATATCAGAAAGATGCATTCCAAGATCTGGGTGTTGTGTGTTTATTTTTTAAGTGATAAGTGCTGGGAGCCTAGTAATTCATTCTGGGAAATGGTGTTGTAGGAAAGAAAAATGCATTTCCTTAGTGGTCTGGAGAGGCTGCGGCCATTGTTTTGGTAGGCTAGGAATTTCAAAACTGTTGTCTGTTTTTTTTCTACTTTTTGTATTTTTTTTCAAATGTATGTAATTCACAGTGGACAGACTAGAGTTGAATATAGTTTTCACATATAAGACTTCTATTTGGAAATAAATAAATTTTATATGTGTAGAGATATATGAAAAATTTTAGTGTGAAATTAATATACACACAGTCTATCAGTGATGTATGAATTCCTTTAAAAGGAGAAACAGTTTTCTCAGACCTGTAAGATTAAGTCCAGCACACTGCACACCCTATAGCTCAGTATCCTTGTACCCAGTTTTGGGGAATACTGGCTTAAAAATTCAGGTCTTTGTGAAGATGGTACATATTGGCAGCTAATTATCATGAAAGAGAAGTTTGTTCCCTCACTGGTAAGTATTCAAATCAGATGTAAAATTTTAGGCATTGGGAACAGATTTTATTATCCCCTGGAGTCCATACAGCCCAGTTTGAAAGCACTGCTTCAGGACACTTAGTTTTAACTTCTACTAAGGTATCTGGAGAATTTTTGAGCCCAGAGAAACACTTACCAGAGATGATGCCTATTGCGATGTACATGTGGTAAACCTCACGAGCGAAGGATGCCACCACCATCCCCGTGCTAACGAGCAGTCCTCCCGCCATCACCACCAGGCGGTGTCCGAAACAGTTGCTCAGGACAGTGGAGAGGGGAGCTGCATTAAAAGAGCATAACATGACAATTTGACTCCTGGAGGTGTAAAGTGTTCACAAGACTCGTTCTGTAGAGTCTTGAATGTGGAAAGATGATGGATAACATATAACACATAAGAATTAGCTTTAACAAGATTCCTTCTTATAAGTCTTGAATATGTACAAGTCTTATGTACACTATATGTACACTGGATGATATACACTATATAGTACAATTTTATGCAGTGATTACTTAAGTCAGTCAAGAATTACAGTTTACCCTTGAACAGCACAGGTTTGAACTTGTCAGGTCCACATATACTCAGATTTTTAAAAATACAGAAACAGTTCTCCTAATCCTCAGGTTTTGCATCTGCAGATTCAAGCATCTACAGATGGAAAAGTGTAGGTTTTGGATCCGTGGTTCCGTGGTTGTGAGCCTATGGATGTGCAGGGCTGGCTGTGAGCATTGATCTATGACATTTTATATAAAGGACTTGAACATCCATGGATTTTGTATCTGTTGGTGTCCTGGAACCAATCTGCCACAAATATCAAGGTATGACATTGTAGTTAAGTTTTTGGGGAGTCAAAAGTTATACATGTGTTTTTGACTGCATCAGGGGAGGGAGGTTGGCACCCTTAACCCCCACATTATTTAGTGGTCAGCTGTATTTTAGTACTTGTTTAAATATATTCTTCGAGCTCCTTAAAGAGAAAGCCAAAGTAATTGTGTAATTCGCTAAAACTCATATCTATATTTTTAAGAGGTTTTGACTCACCATAGTACCTAGAAAATTAGATATGCATTTAATTTATGTCATTCTATGATGAAAATGGGCTTTCCTATGATTGTGTAAATGACTTTTTTCTTTACTCACTGCTTTGGATTCTCTTTTGAAATCCCATTTAGGGTCAAATTCTAGCTTCGGTCCATTTGACTTTCAAAAACTGATCTAAAAGGTAGTGAATTCTCAGTTATGCACACCAATGGAGCATAGTGATGGGACATACAAATCAGAGTGGCTGATGAGTCATAATTTGCATCGCTTCTATCTTTCATGTAGCCACAGTTTCATGTTTCCAACCTAAGCGTGTTTTCGTAACACCAGGGTCTAGTATGCCAAGTACTTCTGAGGTTGTTTCTTTAGAAAATGACTACATCCCCCACAGAACTGGGAGATACTGCAGTCCTCAGCATCCTAAGACTGTGCATATAGTAGGTGTTCAATATATACATTTTGAATCAAAGGGAGTCAGAGCTGGCAAATAGGCTTTTATTTTCTTTCTTCAGCTCTCGTTTCTCTTGACATCCTCAACCCCCGAAACCCATATGATTTGAGGCTAGAAAGTACCCAGAGATCATAGAGGAAATGCATTGCATACACAATGTGTACTATCCATTACATAGTTAGGCAAATTAAAAGAGGCGTATGCTTATATAACATTTAAACTGAACGCTGTACTAACCTGTAAATGTTAATATGAACACACATAGCGATATGATCCATGAGATCCTGCTATTCGATTCATCAAAACTGTCCATTAAGTCTTTAAAGAAGACACCGAAGGACTTGATGACACCATAGGTGAAGACTTCCACGAAGAAAAAAGACACGGCTACTGCCCAGCCCCATCCTCCATCAGGCACTTGAGTATAAACATTGGCCCTGGAACAGAGCTGTGATTTCTTATCGGTCATTCTTGATCTGAAAGAAAAAGTTAAAAAAATTCAGACCAGCTATAGCATGAGGGTTTATGATACTGATACCTTTAGCAAACATCAGATAAGACCTACGTACATTATTGTATGCTGTAAAATTATAGTTCCTAAATATGAAAAGGGCACAGACTTCTGCACTTTCTCTGGTGCAATACAAAAACCATAGTTACGTAAGGAATTTTGTAGTTCAGCATATGCCTGCTGCAACGCTCTTTTCTCTGCATGCGCAAGCAAGATGTCATCCATATAATGTATGATACGGGAATCTTTTCTCTGATGGGCAATACTGCTTGAGGAACAAAATTTTGACATAATGTAGGACTGTTAGCCATTCCCTGAGGCAAAGCTCTCCATTGGGACTTTCTCATAGGCTCTTTAAAATTAAGTGAAGGGAGGCTAAAGGCAAAACACTTCCTATCTTCTGGATCTCAAGGTATGGTAAAGAAAGTCTTTCAAATCTATAATGATAAGATGAAAATGCCAAGGAATCATAGTAGGAGTTGGGAGGCCAGGTCGAGTGACACCCATAATTTCCATAGTTAAATTAACTGCCCTTAAATCCTGCAGCAATCGTCATTGGCCTGATCTCTTTTTTTATAACAAAAAATTGGAGTATTCCCACAACTGATAGAAGGCTCAATATGACCTGCCTTAAGCTGTTTATTAAGCAGCTGCTGAGCTGCAGACAACTTCTCCTGAGTTAGGGGCCATTGCTCTACCCAAATTGGATCGTCAGACTTCTAAGAAACTTTACCAGAGGGAGCAGGAGCTACCAAGGCCCCAGTTACAAATTTTGATATTTGAGCCCAGTGCGATCATTTTTAGCTTGGCCTTGTATTGGCTGCATAAGGCCCTGCTGATCCTTCCCGAGTCCACCAGGAGGGATATATCCTCGTCTAAACCTGAGCATTTGGACTAAAAATTTTAACTTTTAGTTGTGATAAAACGTGTCTGCCCCATAAGTTAACAGGCAAACCAGGAAGAACGTAAGGACGGAAAGAGCCCTGCTGACTATCAGGATCTGTCTATTACAATATTTTTGACCTTTGTAAAGGTCCCTGAGTCTGACCTATGGCTTGTAGCTCAGTTAAAGCCAGAGCAGTAGGCCAGTTAGAGGCCAGTGCTTATCAGCAATAACTGACACATCAGCTCCAGTATCTAAAAGACCAGAAAACATTTTTTCCCTCTATCAATAAAGTCATCGTAAGTCTCTCTTGTTTTGTTTGCTGAACCCAAAAAATATCTGAAGACCCAAATCCAGATTCTCCTCTTTCTTTAGGGGTCAACACTTTCCCTGTCTTTACATGGGGAATAAACACTAATTGAGTAATTCTGTCAGTGGACAGTATTTGAACAATGGTTCTTGTTTGAGCCATCACCTTAATCTCTCCTGTATAATCTTCATCCACGACTCCTGGCCATACTTTGAAATTCTTTCATAGTCATGTTACCTAATATAAGACCTACAGTTCCCGGAGGAATAGAACCCCACACCCTGTAGGGTTGCTTCGGCCCCATTTTAGGAGTTTATACATATCTGGTGTTGGGACTGAGGTCCAGTCCTGCATTTCCTGGTGTAGCACGGCAGAATTGTTGAATGGCGAGTTTATCTGGTCCCCTGGAGACAGGATCGCAGATTGGAGCCATCTCTGGAGCAACTGCTTCACATTGCGGGGGAGGACCACTGATGGGTTGGTAGCAAGAGCCCCCATTATTTGACAGGCCCCGTGTCCCTGCAGCAAATAGCCCTGGGCATCGTGATGCAATTTACATTCATTAGCCCAATGCCTTCCTCGCTGAAGTCTAGGACAAACTCCAGGTGCCCTAGGTTTGCTCATCTTACCACCCCAAGGGGTGGGATGACCTCCCTGCCCCTCAGCCTCGCTTCTGCTAGGACATTCTCTAGCAAAGTGTCCAACTCCGCCCCAGGGAAAACAAGTTCCTCCACCCTTTCCTCCTTTGCCCGGCGGCCTCTTTAAATTGCCGAAGGATTGAGTTAATGCAGCAGCTAATGCAGCTCCCTGTACATAAGCTGGCCCTAAATCAGCACATATTCTAATAAAGTCAGATAGCGTACCCGTCTTTATTCTAATAAAGTCAGCGTACCCCTCTTCCTATGGGGTCTAAGTGCTGTTTGGCAGGGTTTATTGGCATTCTCATAAGCAAACTGTTTTACTATTATTCCTCCTGCCTCAGTATCAGACACCTTTCTAGTCGCCGCCTGTAAAAGCCGGGAAACAAAGTCCTGCTATAACTCATCAGGCCCCTGTTGGACACCACCAAGTTCTTCAGACTTGGCCCCTGATGTAGGCAAACTGTGCCAAGCCTTATAGCACAGATGTTTATTTGTTGATATGCCTGTGGCTGAAATATTTGTTGCGTCAAATCTAGATACTGTCCGTCTCCAGCCAGCATTTCTACTGTGACAGGAACATTGTTAGATGTTATTACGCCTCACTTGCTGCTCACTGAGATCATACCATTCACTTTTCTATAGAAATCCGCCCCCACCCCGATAAATGAGCCTTAGCAATTGTTTTCCAGTCACAGGGAGGGAAAGTTTCGTACTGCAATCCTTCAAGCAATGCCCAGGGAAAGGGAGCAGTAGGACCATAGGATGCACAGGCCTGATTTAAATCCTTCAATGTCTTAAAAGGAACCGCTGAACACTCTCGGACAATCTGCCTCTTGTTAAGTCTTTCTGTTATGAGGAAAACAGGGAAACCTCTCATACATATCTCCTTCTCTTTCCTTAGCTTTCTGGGTTCCTTTCTGCACCAGGGAATACGCCATTCCATTCTTCGATCCTAAGTCAGGTGTTTGGGGTAAACGAGCAGGAGGAGTGCCCCGGGAAAGTGTAGCTAACACGGCAACTGCCCTTGATGCCGAATCTGCCTCTTCATGTTAGGACTCCTCTGCATCCCAGGATTCTGGATGATGCTGTGTCCTGGCCTCTCTTTCGAATTCTTGTTCATGCTGAGGGGGAAGGGGTTCCTTTAAAGTAGGAACCATGGGCTCCGTCCCTGACCCTTCTAACGGTTTATATGCCTCCACCGTGCTTTTCACCATCTGTGCCATCTCTGTCGATGGGGAAGGAACAGGGAGGCAACTGGCCGAAGGAGTAGGGTCCGATGTGTCCCTTAGTAACCCCCATAAAGCAAAGGTAGGAATAGGAAAGTTCTTTGGCCCCTCAGCCGAAAAGCGGTCATGCACGTGCACCCGCACCTTCTCCCAAGTCTCTGAGTTTACTGTGCCCTCCTCTGCAAACCAAGAACCAGTTTCTTGAACAGAATCTAAAAATTGCTGAATCTGATGCATACGCACACTACATCCCCGAGCTGTAAGCATTTGTACAGAAACATTGCGGTCCTTGGCCCCTTGTTGTCTGTCCCATGTTTTACTCCCAACTGTACTAGTCTAATGTTTCAACTTTTCTGGTGCACCTGTCATAAACTCGTAGAGTAGCCTCCAGACTCTCCCTCTGCCCTATGTGTTCACTTACTTGAGGGAGCCTTCTCACTTAACCTGTTTTGCGTCTTCCTGTACTCGGGTCCCGGTCCGGGCGCCACCGCCTTGTCCAGCAGGGACTGCTTGATACCTGAGTGGGAACAGTGGGAGATGCTGAAAAGAAAGAGAGAGACACAGGTGGGATCAGGAGGACCACTGTCCACAGATGGTGGAGCAGTGGCGCAGTTTCATTTTTGCAAGCTGCTTTTATAGAGGAGCACACAATTGCCGGCTAGGATAAGATCATCTCTTGCACATTTACCTAACCCTCATTCTATTATGACCTTTTGCCGTTCCATCTGCTTGCGGCTATGAGTATACTGCCCTGTTTTGGAGAAACACCAGATTGTTCCCCGAACAGTTCGTACTTCCCCATTCTTAGGAGGGTTCCTTGAGGCGAGGGAACCCTTGGCTGGCCTCACAGACTGCAAGGACCTCCTCAGCTTACAATCCACTCTGTACACTGGGCATACGTTAAGTTAAAATCCAGAAATAGGTTAAAACTCAAAGCCCTCATTTGCATATCCAACCTAGTGGTCATTTCTTCCCACTGTTTAGTCTCTGATGAATCTGTTTTCTTCCTCACTCCTGTCTCCCGTATAGAGGACATTCTCACTGGGCCCTTTGAGACCTATCTTCGGTGCTGGACCAGTAGGCTTTGAGCACCATGCTTTCGGTGTCCGCTACGGTGGTCCTAGTGCTTCATAGCAGCACCAGACACTCGTGTTATAATCGTGAATAGATACCAACGTTTTTCTCTTGAAAAACTCAGTGTAAAAGGAAGAACCCATTCATTTGTTCATTCAACAGTATTTTGGAGCATCACCTGCCATGTGCCAGGCTCTGCTCAAAACCTTGGGAATATAGCAGGAACAAAATACTCTCACCCTGATGTACAGATAATAAATGAGTAGACAGATCCTTTTATAGCAGTGTCAGAGTGAAGGGACAGAAACAAGTGCCCTTTTGGATAGGATAGTCAGAATGCCTCCTCAAGAGTAACATTGGAGGGGACCAAATTGAAGTGTCACAACAACTCCATGGTAAGGGACGAGTGTGCCAAGCAAAAGGAAGGACAAATGCCAGGGCCTGAGGCTCGTGATTTCAAAGAGCAACAAGGAGGCCAGTGCAGCTGGAGCAGCCAGTGCAAGGGGAGATGATAGCATCAGGCCTTCCGTGAAGAGTCCATTGTTAAGGACCGTGTCCGACTTGTGCTTTGAAAGGATATTGTAAGGTTTCTACATGGAAAATGAAAGCCAGGGGGCGGTGGGTGGCCAAACAGCAAGAGTGGGAGCAGTCGAGTAGATAGGAGGTTATTACAGATATTCGGTTCTGATGACATCGGTTTGGGTCAGGGTGCTGGTAGTTTGGCAAAAGCAGTTCAGGTTCTGGACACATTTAGGAAGTAGAGCCCGTAAGGATTTGAGGAGGAGCAGGTTTGGAGAGGAGGATCAAGAGTTCTGCGGAGGACTTCTGAAGCTGGAAACGCCTAGTTGGCAGTCATCTGCTGTCACGTGTGCGTGTATAAGTCCAGAGCTTGGTGGAAAAGTCTGGATGTAGAAGGAAGGTCATCAGTGTAGAGAAGGTTCTTAAGGTTTTGGTCAAATTCTAGAGGAGTAAGTTGCTGGGATAGTTTGTGTGCTTGTTCATTTCTTGAGTTGCTGGAAAGGTACATAAATAATATAACTACCTGGCCACAGTTTGTATTTTCTCTCGATAATCTTTGGAGAAAATAATCTCTGGTGGGCTGAATTTAACAAACCTTTATAGATAAAGAGTTCTAGGATATTCATTTTGCTGTATAATTTCCTCTTAGAATATCTATAGTCAATGACATAATTTTGATTCGGATGTGAGAGGGTTTTTTTTTTTCACCTGAAAAGAGAAGTCACAAGTTCCTGAACTTGTCACTTTTCTCGTTCTGCAGGCCGATGAAGTCATTACAGAAGTAAGACACCAGGGGCCGCTACGTCCCTTACTTATAAGGCAGTGGCGGGCACACCTGCTGGAGCTTGTGGCCTCACTTGTATTAGCCTCTATATCAAAAACAAATCTGAAGACAAGGACAGGGTCTCTTTTCCCAATGGCATGTATAGTTATGGGAGTGACCTTGTACCATGTAACGTGCCTGAATTGTCTTTAAATCGGTCATTGAAAGTAGTGTTTATAACCACTTAAAAATTTAAAAGCTATGGCTTCTAAATTCTAGATCCCTAGAACCCTATTAGTGAGCCCCATATCTGGAAACTTTAAAAAATAAGACTTGTAATTTCTTCATGAGTTTTAGAATGCTTGAGAAGGAGTACAGAAATCTAAATGTAATAAATACCTCTTGGTGACTTCAGGGGTAATCTGGGCCCTGGGACCATGACTTAGAATCCTTTCTCTAACTAATCATCATGTATTAAGCTAAAGAAAAGGCAACTAAATGCACAAGGGTACATTATACACCATTGAAGTATATAATTGATAATTTTAATTTTGGAAACATGGTAACAGTAAAGGTTGCATTTGTCTTAAAAAGCACATGATTTTAATTCATTTTTGGAAATGGAGGAAATTTATGTTTTGGGAAGGAAACCTCCACATTTATACTCAAACACTGTTAGTCATTAAGGTTAAAGAAGACTCTCTTTAGTCACAGAAAGTGAAAACTGGTAATAAATGTGTCTCGGCTCTTAGGTCTTTCCTATCGTTGGCACCTGTGATACAAGAATCACTTTGACCACAATGATCCTTCTTACTGCTCAGAACTGTTTAGCTTAGGGTGGTTCCACTGCGGGCACCTGTCCATTCTAGTTCTGTATATACACAGATCAGGGGCCAGAAGCTACAGTCCCCGGGCCAAACCCAGTCCGTCGCCTAGTTTTTCTTTATTGCCTGCAACCTCGTAATAGTGTTTACATTTTTACATGGTTGAAAATAATCAGGTTTTCATGATGTGTGAATTTTATGAACTTCACATTTCAGTGGCCATAAATAAACCTTTCTTGAACCAGCCAGGATCATTCCTTTATACATTGTCTGTGGCTGCTTTTCCTCTACAAGAGCAGAGTTGAGTGCTTGTGACAGCCCACTTGGCCTGCAGAGCCTTAAGTGTTTACTACCTGGACCTTTACAGGAAGTTTCCCCAGTCGTGGCATGGAGTCTGTGCTCTGATGTAGAGGGTAGAACCTTTCTTAGGACTGGTCTGTGGCTGAATATAGAAACTAAACTGTTGTCATTTATTGCTTTTGATAGGCTTAGTTATAAATCTGTGGCTGTGATATCATTTCATATATTTTCATTGGTGAAATGATTAAGTTCAAAAATTAGTTCTTGGAGATGTTTATCTGTCTATAGAAGAGATAAAAACGTTAAAGACCAAGCAGGAACCAAACTTATAATTCTCAGTCGTTTCAAAGAAAGGAATATGGGTTGAGAGGTCTTCCAGGTGCTAATAACAAACGCATGTTGTAAAGGAATTTCGAGACCCCGTTGCTCCTTCTAGTTCATGTAGCTTATTCAATGGTGATCACAGAATGAGTTGTATTTGTAACTTTAATTGGATCAAATAATGAATGCCGATGTGTCAATAGAAACACTAACCAGTCCATTTAAATAAAAAAGCTATACATTTATTGCAAATATAGAAGTACCAGAATGTCCCTAGTACAGAACAAATCAGCAATCCTGTTTTAATTTTCTTCAAAACATTTAAAACCTCGATTATTGACATACTGAAATTGGCATACATGTTTTTCATGCAGTTAACAGAATGGACATAGAGCAAGCAGATCGCTCAGAAATCAGCTATAAATTAAAGTGTATTGAACATTCATAGTAAAAGTTTTGTAAAGTGCTGAAGTCATTAAGTCTGCAAAGCTGCCACAAGCTCCAAGTCCTTCTCACGCAGTGACAGAGATCTGTTACATCCACCTTGTTTTAGGTGTGTCTTTTTTCGATGCACACTGTCATTTCCTGTCCCACCCTCCCCAAAGGTTTACAGATTGTCCTGTTTCTATGGCTGATGAAATGCTATAGAGAAAATAGCAGGTGGTGTTGAACTATGCCACTTTCATTTCAGTGCAGAGAAATATTCAAGCTTTGTGTACCTTTACCCAAACTAGGCTTGCTATATTGTTTCCCCCTGAGTTGTCATAAATTAACAGACAGTAAAGAGGAATAAGGATGAGTGGTGAGCACGGACCATCCTCTGTGGAGTGAGACTCAGTAAGTAGAAGTGGCCCACCTGTGATCCTCACACCTGCCCTCTTTACAGAAAATTGCTAAAATGAGAAATACTATATATGTAGTGTAACTCCAAAAAAAACCATGACAGTTAACCTGAAAGCTCTGGCAACTTCGAGCAGTCAAAGTGTATTTAAGATGTAAATTGTAACTTGTAACTCGTGATGGTAAAATGAATGTCCTGCTGCCCGTGTGAAATGCAGAAATGCTAAACAGTCCAACGAAACATAATTCTGATCAAAGGAGATCTTCAAGTATTCTTAGGGGACAAATCAAATTATTTTAAAATGCTAAGGCAATTCGCTCTTCATTATTTTTTTCCCCTGTAAGTAGCACATGTTGTCTTTAATCAGACTGAAGAATCATTGCAACTTGGCCTTGCACGAGAGGAACTGTACAGGAAGTATTCTTTGAGGCAGGCATTTAAGGGTTGCAGAAAGGAGGTAAAAATGCTGATTATGTCCCAGATTATATTTCTTTTGATTACACTAATGTTCCAAGAATAACTTAATAATAAATAGTGGTTTAAATTAAAGACACTACAATCACATTTTTTTGAATAATTAAAAGCAACAGGAAATGCATTTTTGAATGCCATTCTGTATATTCTGTATGAAATACTCTGGTAATGACTGGCCATAAAAAGGAGTTGGAATCTTCACATTCTTGAGTTTCAAGTTATATATACGTAAATTTCCACTTATTAGCAAAATGTTTGGTCTTAAATGAACTTCATTTCCATTGAATATTTGGAAAATTAAGAGACTATAATTTTATAATGGAAGCCTCATATTATTCAAAGGGTTTTGAACTATTTCAAAATATTTTCTAAATTAGAAATTTTAAAAGTGACTTAAGATTTTTTTCTCTTGAATTGTCAATTATATTTCAATGACCTGGCTAGAGTTTGCTTTACAAGGTAGTAGGTTATCACATGTGAGAGCTCTTAAAACCACTTTGCCAATTCACGTAACTATTTTAAAATTGGAATGTGAACCACAGTCCTTCTATGTATCTCTGTATTGCTACTGAATACAGCCAGATTTATGTATGAAAGAGTGGTTGTTTTGGCTTAAAAAAAAAAAAGCAAAAAAGAAAACTTAAAAGTAAATGAAAAGATGTTGGTAGCAGTGTTCACATATGCATTCCCTTTAAAATGTCTTTTTCAAAGTGGGTAGAGTAGTTAGACCCTCTAGGCCACTATGTCCCTTGTCTCCCACCATCCCCCACAAACCAGCGAACAGGGTGGCCGATGTTACATGAACACCTGTCATACTGGCTCCATTTTCACAGGAACTTTATGCTCATTTTTCCCAAGGTCCATTTCAAGAAAGTCTTCAGGTGTGTCTTGTAGAGCTCTCCCACGGTAACTCTGTGCCTTGGCTTCACCTGCATGACGATGCTGGCACAGCCCCTTTTTACACGGTCTCACAAGTGCGAGGGACACCGCGGCCAATGACATACCGGCCGCGCAGGAGTAGAAGGCTCTGCTGTATATCTTACTGTGGTCCACCAGCAGACCTGCAAGAAAGCATTCACATGTTAGCAGCATGGACACATGCCCTTCTCACCCATGTGCTCCTCAAACTCAGAGGCTTCTCAGTTTCTTTGTCTTATCTTTTTTCTCTAAAGAAAAAAGAGTGTCGAAGCTCGGAATCTTTTGTAAACCGGGGAGAAGAGATAAGTCAGATACAACATACTTTTAGCATCTGAGAAAACCATCACTGAAATGTCTTTAGGGCTAATCTGTCCTAGGAGAGACTCCAGATCAGGGGACAGTTAAGTGCATGCTTCTTTGAAAAGGTAATATTCTTGAGAGCTCTATGATTTTCACTCAAGTCTGTTTCAGGTGTCTTTTAACAAGGGGTAAGATTTCTAGTCACAATAACTGTAGGGGCCTGTTTCAGGTCTAAGAGATGAAACTTACCCGTGCCCTCGTGACAAGGAAATATTCTGTAGTCATCAGCTGAGGAAACACAGAGTGCTGCTCTGTGCTCTGTTCCCTGATGCCCTTCCTAAGAAGGGACAGTGACTCACAGAATCCCCTAGTTCTGTAGTTCCAAAGTCCGGGGGTAATGACGTCATTACTCCATGGGTCTCGTTCTAGCACTTACAAGGCAAGATGGTAGCAAAAGCCAGGCAGTCTGGACTGCAGATACGGGTTCTGTTCTGGCTAGTCACTGATTGATCCTATGATCACCAATTACATTCTTTGACCTCTGATTTCCTCAAATTTAAATCAGAGAGCTGTTCTGATTATCTGTAATTCTGCCAGCTCTGTAATTCTATGGAAGTGTAATAATCAATAAATATTTTTATAAGACTTGAACAGGAAGCTAGCATTATTAATAAAGGAATAGTAAACACTATAGATTACAATGCCTACTTGATAATATGATCTCCATTTACATCCTGCAAAGCTACATTAAGTCTTCCTTAATATTTTTGCCCTAAACAGTGTCATCTTAACTAATATGGTTCAGGTCCAGAAATGCTACACACGTCCCACGTGTCCGACTCTAAATGTAAAAAGCGGGTGCGGAGAGGATAATAGACAAGATTTTGTGTGTTTAAATTACCTGCGAGGGGTGGTCCAGCCAGGGCTGCGATGCTCTGAATGAAGACGTAGACTCCGGCAGCAGAGGACATCTTC
>PVKZ01008502.1:0-15620 GCA_004027375.1 Macroglossus sobrinus
TTTTTTTTTTTTTCACATTAGGAACACTGGTCAGTTACTAAGTTAATCATGGCAGAGAATGGAAATCCCTAGAAGTTTGCCTAGACCTTTAGGTTAGAGGCTTCTAAATGGTTACTTATCACGTGAAACACAGGGACAAGGTTAATGGCATCAGGGCTGAGACTGAGGTGTGTGTCTCAGAAATTTGAGGCAATTTATTGTCCTGAGCAAAGAAATGAGTCTCTAGAGACAAGTTTTAAATGTGCAGGGTAAGGAGTGACCTTAATTTGTACCTGGGAAGATATTCCCAGAATTATTTATGCCAAAGGGGGCACCTTAGATAAAGAGTTATTGCTATTGATTGGTAAAATGAGACAGTTAGATCATTGTCCTGGTCAAAGGAATTGTAACGACATGCAGTTGAACTTGATTCTTGGCAAGGGAATTTTCAACTGCCAGCATGATTGCCTGAAGTTTAACTAATGGATCTGATGCTTGGGTCCAATCTTTGATCAGGGATGGCCTGTTAGATCTAGGGACAAAACACGGCATCTGTGCAGTAAATTCCATCAGGTGTGGTTGCGGCACACACTGTCCATAAAAATATGAACATCCTGGTCATTCATGTAGTCTCAAGTGACTCCCAAAGTAGCCAACTTGACTAGAAAGGTGACTTCTCCTGGAACAGATTGCATCAATCAGAGAACAGGGAAACACTTTTACTCCCTAGGAGGGATACTCCAGAGGTGCCATTTTGGGCTCTAGTTTGCAAATATCATTATCTCTTCCCTGTGGAGGCTGCTGCTTAGAAAGTCTGTGTGTCTTGCATCAGGATCCAAGGCAAAATAGGAAGCTTTTAATCAAGGTTGCATTGGGAGGGCCTCCATTTTTTGAAGACTTAGTTATATGCCAGTGGGGATGTTCTAATCCTATGCAGATTTGGTTGAGTTTCAGGTACAAGAATGCCTTGGGCAACTTTCATCCACCATGGGGATTTAAGAGACTTTCAAGTGCAAAAAGAGGTTAATGAAGTCTCAAAGGATAAATAAGTGTAAGGACTGAGACAATAATGGAGAGACCATTTCAACAAATTCTAGAGTCTTTTGTTTTATCCATTCAAAGCTAGTCAATTTAAAGTCCTCTGTGAATAGGAAAACTAGCGAATTTGATTAATACACTACAGCTGGGATTTTTGTGAACTAGGAGAATGTACCAAAGACATGGTTTCTACATCTGTTTCTGTCACCTTTTAGCTCACAGCCCCTGGTGTTGCCTCAGAGAAATTTTCCTGAGCAGGATGTCTGAAGATGTTTCCAACTAAGCAGGTACAAGTAGACTTGAGTTGAAAACAAAGAGCTAGAATTGGGCCATGGAGGTGATGGAAAAAATTATGCTGGCACCAAGACTAAGGACGTCCCCAGGCAGATCCCACTTGGGACGCACCTTTGTGTCTCAGAGTCACAGCACTTCCAGAGATCTGTCTGAGGAGCCTGATTTAAACTCCAGGACAGATTTTGGGAGCCCTTCCATTTCACTTCTAGTTGTGAGCTAGAGATGAGAGACACGCAGTCCTAGAGGGCATTTTCAATGAAGACAAAATTGTAAGGAAAGGCTGGTTGTTCTTCACCAGTCTTTGAATTCTTTCTAAAAGGATCCTAATAGTTGTGAAAAAAAACAGTTGAACACATAAAAATCAAGGTTCAGGAGAAGTTAACGTTCTCCTGACATATGAAGGGGAGTGTGTTGCTCATGTGTATATATGTATATATATGGAGTACTTATGAGTTTTCACATATGTATTGTAATGCTGCTATCAGAAGACGTAAAACATGCCATCACCGCAAAAGGGCACTCTTGTGGTGTCCATTTGAAAGAAACCCTTCCAATATGTGTTAACATTATAAAAAATGGAAAAAAATAAATTCTTATAAATCCTTTATAGAAACTCATACCTATTATATTTGTTTTTCACTCCTCCACATTATCGGCTGAAAGTAGAAGCAAATAGAAATGAACCATTTGAAAAGCAAAATGAGATGTGGGGCCTTGTGGATCATTGACACAGAAGACTTTCAGCCACACTTGCAACAAAAGAGAAAATTTCTCATATATCATTTATATTTAATTAGGATTATTACTCAAAACAATACTCACTACAGCTCACCTCAGTTATTTCTTGGATGATTGTTCTAAGCATCCACAGCTCTTTGTGATGTTCCCACTGGGAAATCACAGTAGGCTTGTACAGATGTCACCCTACTCAGAAAATAAACTCAGATGAGCCAGAACGGTGCAGATGGATTAAGCCATGGTTTAATGAGAGATATACTGTGTTACTCAGTGTGTACAACAGCAAAATAAAAATGCCAAATACTATTAAAAAAAATATATAAAAAATTTTGAAGTTTAATGAAATCCTGTCAAATTACACATTACACACAAAAAGACTCCACGAATATCTGTAGCTCAAATCAATAGGAAGTTCCAAGTCCTGGATAACACTGTCCAAAGTCATGAACACATAGTCTTTACATAAAATTTTAACAAAGGCAAAAATGAAAATGATCCAAATGTATATCTTTATCTTTCCAGAGAATCTTTCCTGTTAGTCACAGGAATGCAGGACTTTCTTGCCGTGCTCTATTTACTTCCATACCCAAGTGGTTCCCGACTCAGTGTTTAAGATACATTACATCTGGAAATTTAAATGATCAATAGAGATATCTCCTCACTGAGAATCCTTAACTCATAGAAAAGATATATATATCCCCCCAAGTGTCCTTAAAATGGCACATTATTTTTGACATTTCACCAAAGCCATTATTTCCATCTTACAAACCAGAGTTTTACCATTTGTTAAACATCTCTTTTACCACAAAAATATAAACACAAGGACTGCAAGAACTTGTTTGCTTCATGTGTCTATATCCAAATTCTGCATTACCTTCATTATTGTATCTTCTTTGGGTATGCGGACACTAAACAGCATGGCATAATTGTTATTGGAACAATAACAAAAAGGGTTTAGTCTAAGTAAGAAGGGCTTGGTTGGAATAGTGGTCCTGACATGGGACATCACTTGTAAAATTCTTAATCTTTTAGCAGGACATGAAATGGGACATCTCTTGCAGAGTTTTTAACCTTTCTGTTAACCTAATTCAGTATTTTCTTTCCTCCTCTCTTTGGGAAAAAGGCCCTCTCCCTCAAATCTTAATAATTGCTCCTAAGCTGGTGACTCAGATTTTCTGGCTATTGATAAGGGTCATCTGCCAATTGTAAGCAGAAATGGCTTGAGGCCAAAGGTCTTTTTACCCTTTGAGAAATATATTAACCAAGCCGTTTCCCTTTACTCACTTAATAGGCAAATCAATAATTAATAGATATATGATTTAAATAACAAGTTTGTATCTTCCTTTCCTGTCTCAGGACTGAGGTGGCACTTTAGCAGGAAACCCAAGACCCTGCCCTGACTGAGGGAGAGAGGGAAAAAGTTCCATGAAATCCCAATAGACAGGGACAAAGACCCTTCTCATCAGGAAGCAGATAGAGAAGATAGCAACTTCCCACCCATCAACATCCATACTAGTAATAAGGGGATTCATGGCTCTTGGAAAAGAGTTAGGCAAGAAAGTAACATTTTCAGATGCCTGTAAGGACACTGAAGTAGGTCATATTATCCTAGAAGGGGTCCGCCCTAGTCCACCCACAATTAAGCAAGCCAGAAGGCATATTTGGGCTAAGAGTAACTCATAGAAAGAAATAAGGGAGCAGGTATTAGTTTCAGCCAGTCACTCATACCTGAGCAATAAAGACCCCAATGATCTTCGATTCACCCGACCCTCATTATACCATCATCATAATACGAGGCATATGCCCAGAAGTTCATTAATATCATTACAACAGACAGAATTCTGGGAACGAACACATGCAGAAAGCACATGATGAATCACTGAGTCCTGTCAATCTTATCTGTCAATTAAGAAAGCCTATTCCTCTAAGAACAGTAACCACTCACAGCATGAGGGATAAAAACCCCGAAGACTTTGTTACCAGACTCTTGAGCCAGGCTTCTCCTGCTCAGGCCCATTTCCACGTCTGGAAGTGTACTTTCCCTTCTCATAAAGCTTTTATTTTCTGCTGTATTTTGGTGTCTTGCTCAATTCTTTGTTAAAGACATCAAGAACCTGGACGACGTGCTGGGAGAAGATCCCCACTTTCCGGTAACAGTCCTTTCTTTCTCCCTTGCTATATTTGTGTTCTTTTACAATTAATCTAAATGTAGAGGCCTCCTTTGAGTCATTAAGGAGACATTAAAAATATTACGTAGCATACTAATAAGTCAATTTATATATTTTAACCGAGGTACTTTACGGTTAAAGGTGTCTAATACACCAGAGGATGCACATCAATGTTTACATAATAAGGAGAAAACGCAAAGGTGTTCCAGAGGGACAATTCATAATGATAAAAGGGGTCCATCTCCAAGAAGACATAGTAATACTTCATGTTTACATGCATAGCAGCATAGAGGCATAATACATGAGTCAAGAGCTGACAGAATAGAAGGAGAATTAGGTGAATCTGCTACTATAGCTGTAGATTTCAACACCCTTACTCAGGAATTATAAAATTCAGCAGGCAGAAAATTACCAAGGACAGAGCCATGAAAATCACTCAGCAGAGCCACAAAACAAGATTTAATTGTAATCCATTAAATACTTCATGCAACAAGAGGATGCACATTATTTTCAAGTTCACAGGGAACAATCACCAAGACAAAACATGATCTTGAACATAAAACACACTTGTCATAGGCTCAGCTCTAAAATGTGCCCCCCCAAAAAAAAAAAAACAAATCAGAAACTTTAAAAATTTATGGTGAGAATCCTTAGCTCAGGTTATGACTCTGGGTGTGAGCAAGGTTATTATACTGTAAAGTGCCTAGGCAGCAACTAAAAATATTTCTCATATTTCACATATGTGCATTACCTTTGTTTTTCTCATCGCATATGTGCATTATAAGTCAATAAAGCTGTTCACGTAAATAAATGCATAAGAGTTTTGCAATTTAATCTCATAGGCATATGAATTGGCAGGTTAACTAACATTCGTCACCTAACATAGTATTTTGTGTGTGTGTGTGGGAGAACCCTTAATCTACTGTCTTTTGGAAATGTTAATTATACACTACAGTATATGTGTATCAATCATCATGTAGTAATCTTAAATATGCACAATTTTATTAATAAATTATACCTCTATAAAGTTGAGGGAGTGGGGAGCTTCCAGGTGTATCACACATTTACATAGTAATTTACCATTTTCTTGTATCAGTGAAAATAGGCATCAATTGCCTTAGTGATGCTATAGCCATTTACATTTAAAAGTTCTCTAGAGTGCTAACACAAATAGGTCTTTCAAAGTGAGAGGCAGGGAGTGTTTATTGAGAACAATTGGGAATCCTTAATTCAGGCACAAGCCCAAATAATAATACAATTAGGAGATAAAGGAGATGTGTTCTGCTGAGAAAAGCAAGGGGAACAATTAATACACAGAAGGAAGTTTCTATTTGTTTAGATAACATAACCCAGTGAAGCTAATTCCAAATAATGCTTTTAATTTTCACTCTGGTAGTCCTCAGACCCAGAGGTATGAAAACTACTTTCTTGTTATCTTTGTAAAGAGCTCTTTGAGACACAGTGTTGCCCTAGGCTCAATCCAAAGGCTGTTTTGCCATTTTTAACATTCCAAAGTTTGAGACATGCAAGGTGGTTCCTCTGGCATGGAAGCTCCCACTCTATTTTAACTATGGCTCCATTTATATTATTTGACAAAGGACACAGGCAAAAACTGATGTAAAATAAATGTTCTTCCACTGTAAAACATACATTTGAGAATTTAATGGACCATGTCATACCTTGTGGTTGGTCTGAGAGAATTCCCTGATCCCAGCTAAGGCACATTGTTCCAATTTCCCACCAGTCAAGTGATCTCGGATTCTTCCTCTTAAGGACCAAAAGAATGAGAGTGGGGACAGAGATGGGTGGAAGGCTTAGTGATATCAAGAATGACAGAGCACAATGCATCCAGATGCTTTATTACAGATGGTGATGTCACAAATAAGTGTCTGAGTCTCTAAACGAGAGTTAGAATTCCATAAGTAGCCCTCCAGCAGCCTTCTGCCAAACCCTAACCCTTACAGGATATAAGATCTACTTGTTTCAATGTGGCTTGGCTTGGGCCACCCTCTTGCTCATACTTCTTCTATCTGGAAACTGAATCAGGAATATCCTGTGGACACCTATTGATGAGAAATTTTTTACTCAAACAGTTAATTTTGTAGATAGCTCTTTGTTCTGCTTATGTAGATATGTTTGCTGCATATGCTGAAGGGTAGGGTGACCTTGAGAGTAGCTAAAAACTCACCCTCCCCTTTTGCTTGTTCTGTCCAAACAAAGATATATTGCCTAAGTTCCTGTTTGAAAATCTCATGCTCTGTAACTGCCTGTAGACCATAGTAATTCCCATGCTCTGTAACCCATAGCAAGTCCTGCTCCCCTTAGCCCATAGCAACTCCGGCACTTGTGAGGACAAATTAACCAATGAGCCCATGCCAAATGTAAAATTGTAATTGCATAGATAAGCCCTATAAAAGTAAGTTTATCCTTGAGCTTAGGACCCAGATCTTCAAAGCTCTAGCTCTTCTGGGAACACTGGTGTGATCAACCTGAGTTCTCTCTCTCTCTAAATGGTGCTTGGCTTCTCCCTGGTCTGATTATTCTTCAACATTTGTGGAGTCTCCAGTGAAATTCCAACCACATAGGTCCTTTGAGCCGATGGATTGGTGTCTCGGCCAGGCTGAGCCAGAGGTGTTCCAAAACAAATGAGGTATTATGGGTTCTTTTCAGACCAGCACTCCTACTCTCGCAATGGCGAGCCCTGATTGGACTCAAACGAGGGACAAACCAAATCTCCAGAACAGCCACAGGATAAGGTAAATCCCTGGGGCTCAGCACCCTAGTTAGGTCCCATCTCCAGACGGAATTGGAGCTTGATTACCTCTTAAAGCTTTCAGTTAGAAGACACATGTTGGGGCTTCCCAACAGAAAGAAGACATCAGGGTCATCCCAGGGGAAAGACAAAGGTCAGGGCCTTCCAAAAAGGGGAGGCAATGTTTTAACTTCTGGTGTGTGAATGTATGAGTGAATGAGCATCCTGGTCGACTCGACTCGTTCAGGTATAAATCTGTGGCTCTATGGCTGTGTACCCATAAGGTCCTCTAAAAAATACGGAATCAGAGGACTCATCTGTGATTCCGTAGTACAACACATATAGTCCAGGGCAGCATTGGACTAGTGTCCAATTGTAAGTCACAAAGCTGAGTCTTTTACAGCCAAGTGTCACCTAAATTCCTTTGGGACACAGCCAGATAAGCACCTGAGTGGTCTCCTTATTGGAGGAGGCAACCACCCTTGTCTGTCTTTGCACCATCAACACAGGGTGGGATACACAAAGAGGGAGGCAATTAATTACTGACTTGGCTTCAAATAACCCTTTTGACATAGGGGCCCTGTGTCAAATTATTTTCTGGAAATTTTAAGATCTATTTCCCCCCTCTATTAGGAAGATTCCCAAGGCAATATGAGTGTAGATTCCTCTAAGCCAACTGTCTTAAATTGTATGTTGAAAATTATCACAAGAGATTGGATTAAAAATGGCAGCAAAAGAGATGTTTCCAGATCTCTCCCCTTGAAACAACAATAAGCTGTACACCTAAAACTTTACAAAAAATATCTAAACTGCACACCAGCACATCTGAGCGTGGGATCTGCATATGAGAGCTTACTGCAGGTCAGAATCCCAGGTGTCAGACAGTGGACTGAGAAAAACATGGAAGCTGCCTCTCACAGCAAGAGCTCCCTGTAGGAGGAGGGGGAGGGGTGAGGGAACTGCGAGTTCCCTTAAACACCCTGCCTGAGAGTGCTGTGAGCTCCACATGGCTGGCAGCAGTGCCCAATCATCAGGGCAGAAGGCAGAAAAACAGGGATGACAGAAAAGTGGGGATGACAGGGAAATAACAGTTGATTTTTACCAGCCATGGATGCAAAACTGAGGCTGAGCCGCAGCCTCCAACTCACAACCCAGAGGCCCCTCTCCCCGTACCCTCCTAGTCGGAACACCAAAACTGTCACTAACACTGACTGGAACTGAGATTAAGGGTAGTGAGCATGATTAAACATCTATAAGGAAAAAAAAGACATTATTAATACTTTATATAAAGCAGAGATCCAAGAGGCTTAGATGCCACCTACTAAAAGCCAAAAGAAAAACACCTTATTTGCAATAGGCTAGAGACCATTATATAATAAATCTTCTTTCCGGGGAGGGGGGGCTGGGGAGGGGAAAGCAAAGCACACTTTCATTAATGCCTAGGTGGAAAAATAGTCTATTAAACACCATGAACAACCAAGGAGACAAGGCAGCTCAGAAAGGAAGATAAAAACCTCCAGAAAATAAGTTTATAGACATAGAAATATGTGACATATATGACAGAGAACTCAGGATGGTACTTGTGAAAAAACTCAATGAGATCCAAAACAATTCAAATCAACAATTTCAGGAATTGAAAAAACAACTAGATGAGCAGAATGAGTTCTTTAACAAGGAGACTGAAGCCCTCAAAAAGAACCAAATAGAACTTCTGGAGATAAAGAGCACACTGCAAGAGTTTAAAAATGAAATAGCAAGCTTGGGAAATAGAGTGGACCAAATGGAGGAAAGGATCAGTGATATCAAAGACAGAAATCTAGAAATAAATCAGAAAGAAGAGATGAAAAAAATGAAAGAGAAAAATGAAAAATAATGAAAGAGAAATACAAGAACTAGCTGATACCATCAGGAGAGGAAACATAAGAATAATGGGCATTATAGGAGGTGAGGAAAAGGAGCAGGGATTAGAAAGCATTTTCAGACAAAGAATTAATGAGCATTTCCCAAAACTAAGGAATGAGCTGGAGCTTGGAATTCAACAAATAAATGGAACATCCAATTATCTCAACCCCAAAAGGCCTTCACCAAGACACATCATATTAAAATTATCAAAAATCAACGAGAAAGACAGAATTCTCAGGGCAGCCAGGGAGAAAAAAAAAAATGGTAACCTATAAAGATTAACCTTTTAGATTATTCTTGGACTTCTCAGTGCAAACCTTACAAGCCAGGAAAGAATGGAATCAAATATTTAAACTATTAGGTGTAAGGAACTACCAGCCAAGAATAATGTATCCAGCTAAGCTCTCTTTTATATATGAAGGAGAAATAAAACCTTTCCAGACATATAAAAATAGAGGAAATTCTAATGTATCCAGCTAAGCTCTATTTTATATATGAAGGAGAAATAAAACCTTTCCAGACATATAAAAATAGAGGAAATTCTTCATCTTGAGGCTTGCACTACAGGAAATTCTGAAAGAGGTCAGCTCACTTAAAACAAAATGACCAAAAAAATGCTTAAGTAGGAGTAAGGTGACTAGCAGGCTGATAAAAAGCAAAGGAATGCAACCCTAACTATGAACAGGGCATTATAAGCTTAAAATAAGAAGAGATTTGCTATAGCAAGATAGTAATGAACGTTCAGCATACATAGGGACAAATTGAGACAATAATGACTGAAAAGAGGAGGATTGAAAGATCCAGATTTACAAAGAGGAATGGAGATAGAACACATGCAGAAGAAAAGGGACAACAGTATATATACAACTATCTTTCTCATATTTGCAATCATAACCATAAGCCAACGATTTAGAACCAGAGAGAAAACCCAGAAAAGCAAAGCAAAATAAAACAGAAACACAAGGAGAAGGAAGCATTGGAAACACTGAGTTACCAAAAACCAAAAGATAAAATGGCTATAAGAAGACCTCATATCTCAATAATCAATCAGGCCACTGGAGAGGAAACAACCCTGACAGTAGGGGAAACCGACTGGCAGACCAAGCACCTAAGGACGCTGCCTACCAATCCAATGCCAGTACGGGTCCTGAAACAGTCTCCAAGATTCTCCTATTACCAGAATTGCCTCTGTCCCCGACACACACATAGGAAGAACAATGGACCTTAAGTGAAGGCAGAGCCAAAAGAAAGGAGGGCTGGTGGGAGCTACCAGATCAAAGACTCTATCTTCCCACTGTGGTGTCAGCTCAGCTGGCACCATGAGTTGCCTCACCTAGGGAAGACCAATTTAGAAAGTCTGTTAGGCTGCTACTATTTCATACCCACACTTCCAACCCAATGTGCCAAAATCAGAGCTAGATTTTGCGTACGAAACAATGCTGCACAAAGGCCAAAATCCAATCCAAGGGGTGCAAACAATTGGAACTATGCCCTTTGAAGACGTAGAAGTAGACTTTTGAGGTCGAGCCCTGCTGGAGACACCAATACTTGCTTGTGTTGGTTTGCACATACTCCAGATGAGCTGAAGCTTTCTCTATACACACTGAAAAGGCATGAGAAGTAGCTAGAGTTTTGTCGAGGAAAACTGTTCCAAGATTTGGGCTGCCCCTCTCTATATGATCTGACAATGGGCTTGACTTTGTGTCTGAAATAGTCCAGACTCAGTCCAAAGCTCTGGATCAAATGGAAGCTCCACACAGCCTATAGGCCACAAAGTTCAGGGAGAGTTGAGTGCATGAATTGGACCACTCAAGCTAAGCTTTGTCAAGAAACCAATTTACCTTGGATTGACTTGCTGCCTTTGGCTCTACCCCAAGTACGGGGCACCCCAAGGACTTCAGGGTATATCCCTTTTGAAATCCTTTATGGGAAACCCTCCTCAGTGATATGGAAGCTAAAAGGAAACCCTTGACTCATTGCTGACCTAGAAATGTCCCGACAATTAAGGTCCTAGGGAGGTTCTTCTGTCACATCATTCAGGAAACCTTAGAAAGAGCCCCTTTTCCCTTATGAAATTGGGCCCACCCCTATCAGCCAGGAGATGAAGTATGGGTTAAAGATTGGAAGAAGGGGCCACTCCAGCCAAACTGAACTTGCCCTCACACTGTTATATGAGCAACTCCTACTGCTGTTAAGGTATCACCCGGTGGATCCACCATACCGGAATAAAGAGAGCGACAGAGCCAGAAAAATGGGAGACTTGGACTGCAGAGCTTCTTTCTGATCAGCCGTTCCGAGTCACATTCTAGAGGTAGCAGAGATCCACCTGAGATCTTCGGCCACCCCCAGAAGCTGACAAGTCTACTCACAGCAGAACCTTGAGGACCAACCGTCCAGACTATCCAGATGTATTGTTATCATCCCTTAGCCCTAACTCTCTTTAGTATACTTGTTCTGCTGATTGCTTCAGGATTAGCCTCACTACCACCTGCTGACTGGACCCTATGTCAAAGAGTCACTTTAGCTCTGACCTATTTAGCCTGTGTGGGGATCCTCAGGATTCTTGCATGTTCAGGCTGAACCCCTCTTCAGTACATTTCTAGAGGCATTGTCTAATTGCTATTGGTTGTTTCAGATTCTTATGATCATGAGGAAAATTCTTCCTTTGTTAATTCTAGTATGACTTTATACTCAGGTAATCCAAGCAGTGCTGTCTCTTAACTCACCCTACAATGAAATTATGGACACTGAATATTTATATAAGACTCTTAATTTAGCTTATTGTCTCTTAAACTCTTCTAACAGTGACTTGCCTAAAGATTGTTGGGTCTGCCTAGCTCCATCTTCTGCCTGCTAATCAGCTGTCCATATCCCCATCCATAAGAAATATGACCCTTCGCCCCAAGTGTCAGGGAGGCCACCTGCTTATAGAAAATTTATTTGATTTCCAAATTACTGACATGACTAAAGGTACATTGACAGGACGGGCAGGTAACCTTTCAATGCCCTACAAAACCAACTTTACTCAGGCAGCCCCTCCTGAACCTCCAATTTGGGGACCAATATCGACTCATATAAATCTTAAGTTTCAGGTACCCCTTTGTATCAAGAGAAGTCAAGACCAGAGCCTGAGCCAAAATTTAGGCTCCCTTGAAGATTATCGTTGCGATTATACTATGAAATAGAACCATCAAAAGACTAGTTTCCAAGTAGCACAGGCTGCTCCATTTAGGAAACCTGTATGATTCTCATGGAAACGCAACATAAAGACTATAGGGTTAGTAAACTAAAACTCAGAATATTGTCAAGGTAGTCCAGATGACTACTTAAGCATCTTACCTGGAAAATTCTGCTCTGAACTCTCACAAGGAGAATGCCTCCTCTTATCAGCATATGGAAACCTCACTGAACGAGTCTTTATAGATACTGAGAGAAATTTTTTACATTGGAAAAATAAAACCTCTGGATCATCTCAGGATAATTCCTGTGGACCCCTCCAACCTCTCATGGGAGCAATTCCAGCAGGGACACTTTTGACCTAGGAATCTGAAAACAGCAGAAGGCCGAATGATCACCTTTTCGCTATGGAGATGAGTTTTTGACTTGGAACCCCAGCTATATTCTTTCTTTGTGGAACCAATTCATATCTCTGTCTCCTGGCTAAGTGGACAGGATCTATACCCTGGTTTACGTGGCCTCTGAAATAAACATGGCTCCCAACAACCAGCCTATGACCAACCCTCTCATATACACAAAAACTAAACCAGTGATACAATTTTTTCCCCTTCTTATAGGCCTTGGCATCACCACAGGGTTAGGCACTTGCATAGCCGGCCTACCCTCCTCCCTGTCTCATTACCAAAGCTTATCTAAGGATCTCTTTGACAGCTTAGGAGACATATCCAAAATCATTGTCACTTTATAGAGCTATTTAGTACCCTATCAAGAGTAGTTTTACAAAAAGAGAGGGGAATTGATCTTTTAATAGCAGAAAAGCAAGGGTTATACTTATTTTTAGAAGAAAAATGTTGTATTCATGTTAATCAGTCTGGTATAGTTAGAGATGCAGCCAAGAGGCTTACATATAGAGCCTCAAAAATCCACCAACAATTGAACTAGTCATGGGGGTACTGGTCCAGAATATGGAGTTGGGGATCCTGGCTTCTCCCACTTGCAGGTCCTCTCTTCATTCTCTTCATACCTCTTTTATTTGGTTCCTATATTCTGAACTGTCTTGTCAAGTATGTCTCCTCACTCCTAGGATCCATACATAAAGTTACAAATGGTTAAGACATCTGGACCACCTTTATTATACCAACTGCTAGGTTAAGAAAATCAAGAGATTGATGCCAGTATAAGAATTTAAAAGGCAATAAAAGGGGAGAATGAAGTGGAATTTTTCACTCACATGGTTAACTTTGTAAACAGTTCTTTGTTCTGCTTCTATAGATATGCTTGCTGCATAGGCCTAAGGGGAGGGTGACCTCTAGAGTAGCTAAAGACTCATCCTCCACATTTGATTGTTCTGTCTAGATAACAGGTGTATTGCCGAAATTCCTGTTTGAAAATCTCATGCCTGTAACTGCCTGTAGCCCATGGCAACTATCCTCCCCTGTAACTCAAGGAAACTCCTCCCCCACCCTTAATCCATAGCAACACCCCGCCCCAACTGCCTTAGGACAAATTAAACAAATCAGCCCATGCCAGCCATACAACTGCAATTGTAATAATAAACCCTGTAAAAGTACTTTTACCCCTGAGCTCCGGGTTTAGATCTTCAGAGCCCCAGCTCTTCTGGGACCACAATGTAATAAACTTGAGTTCCCCAACACTCTGAATAGTGCTTGGTTTCATGCTGGTCTGATTTTTCTGCAACAGTACTTCTTCCATCTGGAAACTGAACCAAGAATTTTCTGTGCCCACCTGTGACCACGCCTTCCAAAGAAACTGAGGAAAGACTAAAGAATTTGCCCCAAGCCTCCAAACAATTCTGTTCAAATGCAAACATTCTAGGCAGAAGCAAATTCCTGCCAATGACTAAAGCTGATTTAGCTGAGCCACGCCTCCCCACCTCAGCTGTTAATTAGGCGAGTAGGGGCGAGGAGAATTGCCACGCCCCGTGGACATCCATTTTCCTCTTAGAGCTTCTTGGGATCACTAGCTGTTAACGGTCCCTGGAGGCTCTCTCATAGCTTTTGTCGCCCTGTGATCTGCACTGGTCGTGAGAGTGGGAAGGACTCCGGGAGACCCAGGAAACAGAAATGGTGAGTATGCGGGGGCTGGTGCAGAGACTACGACGAGGGCCTGGTTGAAACCGGCTGGAACCGCCTGTAATGCAAGCGGGCTCCCTCTGATCAACTTCCGAGTCTTTGAGCCCGAGTCCCTCCGGGGCGCCGACGGGACCTCATTCGCATCCGCTCGCAGTGTGGGTGGTGGGCCGTAGCCGAGACCCCCGTCCGCTTGCATCACTGCGCGCCAGCGACTTGGGCCCGGAACCTGTCCCCGCGACACCCCTGTTTGTACGGTCACCACGGGGAGGGTCGTCAGGGTAGATACGTGAATTACGTGAATCGGCCTCCGTAGTGCGTACGTGGGAGGGGCTATGGAGTGTGTGGTCCCCACCCGATCCTTCCTCCCCCAAATGTTTGGGGAACAGGGCCTCAAATCTACGACCCTGACCTCCCAGCCTAGCTCTTCCTGGGACTGACAATAAGTCCCTGACATTTCCAGAGTACTGCTTGCATTCCCAAACCCAAGTTCCCCGCTCCAACTCACAGAGTCGTTATTCACTCTTTTTCTTCACAGGTGCATTTCAAACAACCTAATATTTTATCCTTTTCCCCCAGAGCCATGCACTATTTGTGTGTGTGTTTTTTTTAAGGTTTACATTTGTAGATTTACATTGAGTTGCACGAAATCCCCGTTCCTCTCCCCAAGGCCCTCCCCTGGGCACAGACGTCCTGTGGGAAATCCTTTGGGTAGAGGCTCCTTGGGAAACTTTCCTGGGCGTTCTATACTGTCAGCACTGCCCCTCCTTGGGGTTGTCACCTTTAAAAAATACATTCGCTTTATTTATGAGTTATTCAAACACTGGTATTGTGTCTTTAAAAATATCCGTAGTGGTTCAAAGCTACTCCAATGTGGGTAGAGGCCTGAGGGCAGGGTCTAAGGCAAAGGGAGGCAAGCTCTTGAAAGCCCAGTTCTTCCTGGGGAGCCTCCCCCTGAGGGTGTCCTGCGGACTCACACCCACCAGAGGGCGCCCTTATTCAGAGAAAGTACAGAGCCCTGCTAGGGCTTGTGGGGCGGTGATGATTCTGTTCCTGAGGAGCAGATCCTGGTTTCTCAGGCCTAGACATTTTTAGACATTATGTTTTTTCATTATAATTGACAGTATTATTTTATATTAGTTACAGGTGTACAGCACAGTAGTTAGACATTTATAGAATTTACAAAGTGATCTCCCCATTAGTCAAGTACCTACCTGGCCCTATACATAGTTATAACAATATTATAAACCATTCAACCATTCCTTATGCTGTATTTTAACATGCCCGTGACTATTTTGTAACTGCCATTTTGGATTTCTAAATCCCTTCACCTTTTTCATCAAGATCCCTCAACCCCCCTCCCATCTGGTAACCGTCAGATTGTTTTCTGTATATGCCTTCTTGTCGTTCTTTAGATTCCATGTATAAGTGAGATCATAGGATATTAGCTTTTCTCTGACTTACTTCAGTTAGCATAATACC